>JADRCD010179254.1:0-32329 GCA_019843815.1 Montemys delectorum
AGACCTGCTCCACTTAATAAGCACTAATTGTTAAAATCAACTTAGATGATTGTGAACTCCCCGTTCAACAAGAACTCAAGTATTTCATGAAGAATAAGATGAGACCAGAGGACAAAAAGGTCCCCTGAGGAGGCTCCTGAAGAACTTCAGAAATGAGCCAGAGAGTCCTGGGAACTCATCCATCACTCAGACACCTCAGAAGAGACAAAGGAGGCAGACCAGATGTTGCTGACTCATGGTGAAGTGGTAGTTCAGGGTAGGACAGGAAGAGGAGGAGTGTGGGTGGAGAGAAGAGCCCACTGTGGTGCCCCTGACCCGAAGCTTAGGTGCTAAGGAGCTTGGGAGGACAAAAGAGGAAAATGATGGCAAATTATATACCTAATGGCACAAGACCTGAGGGGCAGAGAGAAGAGTCATCCTTTAGTGTCTCAGGATAAGGAGGGCACAAATACTCCTAAAGAAGGCGGAGATGTTTCTGTGGTTGAGAGCACTGATTGCTCTTCCAGAGGTTCTGAGTTCAGTCCCCAGCACCCACGTGGTCACTAACAACCATCTGTAACGCCCTCCTTGGGTGTGCAGACATGCATGTAGACAAAGTGCCCATATACATAAAATACATAAACAAATAAATCTTTGGGGCTGGAGAAATTGCTCAGTGGTTAAGAACCTTGGCTGCTCTTCCAAGGAACCCAGGTTTGACTTTGAGCACCCATGTGGTGGCTCATAAACATCTTTAATTCCAGTCCCATGGGAATCTGGTAGCCTCTGTGGTCACTCCATGAATGTAGTACACATATGTACATGCAGGGAAAATGCCTATACATATAAAACAACAAACAAACAAACCTAAAGATGCTGAGCAAAGATGACAGAACAGTTACAAAGCTACGGAGTCGGATGGCTGGACACTCATTGATATCCCCAAGTGAGTAGTGGAGGAGGAATCGCTGAGACAGCTAGCCTAAGCAGGAAAGCAGATCATTTCAGGACAGTATAAGAAACATTGTGGCAAATGTCTTAAGTTCTTATAAAGATGATCGATGTACTGTCAGAGCATCCTTGAGGAAATAGAAATGGCTGCTCATGGGTATCATTGAAAGACAGATGACCAGGAGCCACCTCTCTCCCTAGGGACAGTGCACTATGTGGATGAAAAGGGCAAGACTGCCCAGGTAGCATCCACAGACAGCTCCATCCAGACCCTGTTCTACATTGAGAAGAGAGAGGCCCTGGTTGTGGTCACACAGAACCTTCTCCTGTCTCTGTATGTGGTGACTCCTGAGGGAGAAGCTGAAGAAGTAATGAAGGTATGTGAAGGAGCAAGATACGGGGCTATTCTGGGCTAGCCTAGATGCTGAGGTATGCTGAAAGACCCGGGACCAGGTTTTCTTGCCTGCTTTGACTGTCTTTTCAATCTTTGTTGGCAAGAGTGACAGATCACTGTCACTTGCAAGATAGAGCAGCTAATGTAGCTAATCAGTGTCCCTTTTCATTCTAGGCCATTCGGTATAAGTGAGGAAAATGAGAGATTTTGCAGTGTCTCTGGACAGATATGGAGAGAATCGGGGTTGCCTAGGCTGCCAGGCTTGGTCCTGTTCTGGGCCCTTCTCAATTAGAAAATTCAGCATCAGCATCTCATTGGGCTTCCACAACAGAGCTGGATGAACAGGAGACATGGTTTCCACTTTCCAGCTATATTCATTGGCCCAGAGCTGGGGGTGTCATTACCCAGTGTCTGTTGCAATGTCATTTCAACAAAATGGTCCTTCACACTAACTGTTTGCCACCATAGTCATTCACTTTGTTTTACACAATGAGCAAGAGTTAGTTACCTTGCTGAATGGTAATGTTTTTAAGATACCAGGATGTTGATGAAAGACATAGAACTGTATTGTTAGCCTGTATGTATCCCTCTGCAGTGTTTAAGAGGCCCACCTGGAAGGCATGCAGTACCAGCACACGCTCCTGGATGCAGGCCTGTGTTCCCTGTACAGTCCATTTGAGAGCAAGCACTGCTGCTTGTTGCCCCATTAACCTTTTACCCTCTCCCTTTTTTAGGTATGTGTAAGTGTTTTGCTGGCATGTGTGTCTATACACCACATACATGCTTGGCGCCCATAGAGGCCAGAAGAGGGTGTTGAATCTCATGAAACTGAAGTTATGAGCCACCAAATGGGTACTGGAAGTTGAAGCCAGTGCTCTTACCTGTTGAGCCATTTCTCCAGGCTCCTATTGTTTCTTTTATCAGTTTTTTGGGTTTTGGTTAGGTTTATTTGTTTGTTTGGGGGTTTTACCCCTTGGGTTTTTTGCGGGGGGGTGGGGGTGGTGGTGGCTTATTTTGACTATTATGTTTTGTTTTGAGACAAGGTCTCATGTGCCACTTTGGCCTGGAACTTGCTACGTAGCCAAGGCTGACTTTGAACCCCTAATCCTACTGCCTTAGTTTATTAAATTCTGGGATTACAGATGTAAGCCAGAATGCCCTGCTGGTCCCTTGATTTATAAGAATCTATGAACTAGGCTGGAGACATGGCTCAGTGGTTAAAAGCACTGACTGCTCTTCCGAAGGTCCTGAGTTCAAATCCTGGCAACCACTGATGGCTCACAACCATCCATAATAAGATCTGATGCCCTCTTTTAGGGTGTCTGAAGACAGCTACAGTGTACTTACATATAATAAATTTAAAAATCTTTTTAAAAAAAGAATCTATGAACCATAGAGAATACTGAACTTTCCATAAAGATATTCCTCTAGGTTGGAGAGCTCATTGTATCCTATAACAGTAGCTGTGAGGTCCGTGAGTTGCATGGACCTGAGTCAACTTGAGCTAACTTGACAAATAGCCACTTACTATATAGTTTAACAACAGATAGGTCTCACTCACAGTTCTGGAGGCAGGAAGTCCCAATCAGGCTGCAGCCAATTCAGGTGTTTCTGGGGGGTTGGTTTGTTTTGTTTTTCAAGACAGGGTTTCTCTATGTAGCCCTGGCTGTCCTGAAACTTGCTCAGTAGACCAGGCTAGCCTTAAACTCAGAGATCCACCTGCCTCTGCCTCCTAAATACTAGGATTAAAGGTATGTGCCAACACAGCCTAGCCAGGTCAGTTCTTGTTGAGAAACCGCTTTCTGGATTACATACAGAATGACCTCTGTGTCCTTGCATGGAGTCTAGAGAGGAAGAGGAAGAGAACACATGAGCTTGAGGGAGAGTGTGCGAATGACTTTGCTGCTGTATCTGGTCCTAAAGTCTGAGTCCACCATCCTCCCGTAATTCCCTGCTAAAGGCTCTCTCTGCACATACGGTCACATGCTTCAGCATATGATTGGGGTGGGGAGGAGATACAATTAGTTCATAGCGCCTTGCTTTAGGTACCTGATTAGCTCCTTACTGGATGTCAGACTCTGGGAAAGTTTGCTTTCTGCACAAAGTAAGGATGGGAGGCCTTCCCTAAAGCACAGTCATGACAGAACAAGGAGCGCCCACCCAGCTTGCCTGGTATTCACTCTGGAATGCCCACAGTGCAGTATGTTGGAGATCACTTCATGTGTAAGTTGCTGCTTGCTTCAGCTTATATATCTTTTTTAAAAATCCTTTTAGAATTTTTATTTTATTTTATGTATATGGGTGTTTTGTCTGCATGGATGTCTGTGTACCATGGGTGTACCTAGTGCCCACTGAGGCCAGAAGTGGTTGTTGGATCCCCTGGTACTGGAAATACAGGCAGTTGTGAGCTGCGATGTGGGTGCTGAGAGTCAAACCCTGGCCTCTGGAAGAGCAGCCAGAGCTCTTAACCGCTGAGCCATCTCTCCAGACCAATCCTGTAGCTAGTCTTTGCTACTGTGTGTGTTCTTCTTTTTCCCACCCTTTATCCTCCCTGTTTTATCCCCTAACACTAGATTGGAGAGAAACAAGGATAGAGAAGAGAGAGGAATTAGAAAAATCCCTGAATCTAATTTCTTTCCTTTTGTTTTTCTTTGGCCACAGCAACTAACAAATTGCGACCAAATTTCCTAAATGGCTGACAACCACCCACCCTGCTTACTGGAACGATAGCATTTACATACCCTCTGAAAAGTTCCCAGAATCTCAAAGGTCACATAATTGCAGAGACTATCTGCAGTGGGTAAAACCATGCCTCTGGGAGAGCATGAGGCAAATCATAGCTGCTGTGGACAGTCCAAAGCAGCCCCACATCCCACCCCAGGGATTAAAATGAAAGCACATTCTTACAGTGTTTCTGTGTTTTCTAAGGAAACCAAAATTCCGTAATTATCACTGCACAACTCCTTAAAAATTAGACCAGCTTTCCATTTCCACTATTTGCCCTGGGTGGCCGCCCCTGCATGAGTCTCAGTGATAACACTGAAGGTCAGGTTCCAGGCTAACATAGTTTAATCAAGCGTCTCAATGAGAGCTGGGTGCTTCTTTCTTCATACAGGTAAAATTGAGTGGGAAGACAGGCCGCCGGGCAGATGTCACTTTGATAGAGGGCAGCCTTCTTGTGACAGCTATTGGGGAACCTGTGCTCAGGTGAGAAGTTGTCCTTGAATACAGATCCCTGAAAAATCCTGTCAGGAGTAGACTCTTTTAATAGACACGCAGAATATGCATATTGTGATGAATTCTCATATTAGACAGGTCTATGTAATTCAACAGTGGAGGCCTCAGGAGGCCTCACCTAATCTGGCTGTCCTCCCTGTCTTCCCTATGCCTTCAGCAGGATGGCCATGATATATACTGCCCTTGCAGTCACTCTTCCTGCGTTGGAAGAGGTTTCTTTTTTGACATAGGGTCTTGTTGATACTGTTTATGCTGGTGTCCAGCAATGCCACTGCCTCTGCCTCTCAAGTAACTAGGACTACAGGTATACCCCGCCAAACTTAGTTCTGCATGGTTTCTTAAGATTGGGTAGAAACAGGCATTTTGGTATCTTTTTGGCTACTCAGTTGAGCATAATGTTCACTATTGGCATATGTAGCTGGGGCTCCTGTGTCATGTAAACTATCCTTTAGTGACAGGGTAACATCAAGTTCCTTTTTGTTAGGAGTCTGTAGAGCACAGCTCTGTGTTTACCAGGCCTGGTACGGTCCTCAGATCAGAGGAGAACACTAATGTAACCCTTCACAACACTTCCCCTCTTTCTATTGCAGGTTCTGGGACTTAGAACGGGGAGAGAATTACATACTGAGTCTACAGGAGAAGTTTGGCTTTGAAAAGGGGGAGAATATAAACTGTGTGTGTTTCTGTAAAGCCAAAGGTAAGATTTCTTGGTCTGACATGAAAAGAATAGAAACAACTTCAAGCACTGCGTCAAGAAAAAAAGTTACAGAGGATTGCAGAGCCTATTCAAAAATGGAAACTAGGTATTGTGGCACACACCTTTAATCCTAATGCGCAGAAGGCAGAGGCAGGTGGATCTCTGAGTTCAAGGCCAGCCTGGTGTATGTTTTGAGTTCCAGGACAGCAAAGGCTACAAAGTGAAATACTATTTAAAAAAGAAAAAGAAATATGCCAGGTGGGGTGGTATACAATTCTGCACTTTCAAGGTAGAGGGAGGGAGATCTCTGAGTTCGTGTCCAGCCTGATCTACAGAAGGAATTCCAGGACAGCCAGGGCTACACAGACAAATCTTGTCTCAGTAAAGCCAAAAGACTGACACTGACATTAAATACATTGATACCTGTTCCTTCCTGGGCTGCTATGGATCATGTTTGTGCAACAGTGAAAGTATACAAATGCACACGTCTGCCGACACCATGGGCAAGAAGTTAGGAGATGAATCAAAGTGTCACTGAGCGCCCAGCACTAGTGGGGCCCGGAAGCAGCCTGAGTGAGGCAGATTGCAAACCGAACATAGCATTTACCACCACCTTTTAAATCTTTCTCAACGCAACTGACACATGCTTTGTTTTTACCTGTAGGTCTCCTGGCAGCAGGTACCCATAAAGGACGAGTAGCTATGTGGAAAAAAGTGCCAAGCTCCCCAAATGGCCGTGCGGCAGAGGGCAAGGACATGTGGGCCCTTCAGACACCTACTGAGCTTGAAGGAAACATCTCACAGATAAAGGTGCAGTATACAGCTCTGTATCCCATTTGATGCACTCACTGTCTGCTGTACCAAATAGAGAACATAATTAGCTTGGAAAAGAGGTTATCAGTTATTCAATTTAGCATCAGAAAAATAACACAAGGGCTGGAGAGATGGCTCAGAGGTTAAGAGCTCTGACTGTTCTTCTGAAAGTCCTGAGTTCAAATCCCAGCAACCACATGGTGACTCACAACCATCTGTAATGAGATCTTACACCTCCTTCTGGTGTGTTTAAAGACAGCTACAGTGCACTTACATATAATAATAAATAAATCTTTTAAAAAAAAAAAGAAAAAAGAAAAATAATACAAGAACTTATACAGATATGTAATCCCAATACTTAGGAACCTGAGCCATGAAGTTCTTGAGTTCAAGAAATACCAGCCTAGGTTATAATGAGGCCTTGTCTAAAAAGGAAAAGAAAAGAATAAATTTTAAATGTACTTTAATTTCAGTATTCTAGATAAAGGATTGTGGATGTATTTTAATATCTGTTGATCTACTTACCAATTCCTCTGTCTCTACACACACACACACACACACACACACACACACGTATATGTGTGTGTATATATATTCATAGATAAATACATTTAAAATAGCTTTATCAAGATAGAAGTTACATACCCAGTGGATTTAGTATGTTCACAAGAGTTTTGCCAGCCTTCACTAAAAGGTTTTTTTTCTTTACAATAAACTTGAAAACCCTTTAATTACTCTGAAAAGAAATCCATGCCACCCTTCTGCTTTCCTTCCCTCCCTCCCTCCCACAGCCAATAGTACACTTTGTGACTGTATCGTGTGCTTTGGACGTTTCATAAAAACAAAGCATCTAGCTAGGCCTTTAACACCAGCCCTTAGGAGGCAGAGGCAGAGGCAGGTGGATCTCTGAGCTCCAGAACAGCCAGGGCTGTGAAGAGAGACTTTGTCTCAAGAAACTAGATAGATAGATGGGTGGATGGATGGGTAGATGAATGGGTGGTTGGTTGACAGGTAGGTAGGTAAATACATACATACATACATACATACATACATACAATACCCAGTCTTTGTGACTTCTTTGCTGGCCTCCTGCTTCTTGCATGTCACCCCAGGTGTCAGTGTTCCTTTCTACGGTTGAGGATACTGTTATATGGGCAGAGCAGAGTTTTTCTGTTACTCAGCTGATTGGCGATTGGAGTTATAAAAAATGAAGTCATGCTGAGTTCAGCATCATCTGGATCACGTCACACCGACTTGAACCCTCTCCTTTGGCTGTATTCTGATCTTTTACATGGCTCTTAATTATTTGTTGAAAACTGAATGTGTCAGATAGACTTGAAGCTAGGAAACTAACATTTCTCACCAGCAGAAGAGAGCTGGATAATTTAGTGGTACAAATTTTCTATAAACTCATAGAAAATAATATGTATGAATCTGTCATAATCAGAATGACAGATTTCTGGCAGGAGCCTTGTGGTTAGAGCAGACCTTGGGAAGAACAGCAGCAGAGGTGTCTGCCTGCCAGGTCACAATTTACATCGATCAGGATTTTAAAATTTTTCTACAACGTACATATTTTACGTTTTTAAAGTTTCTGAGTTGTTTTCTAAATAACAAGAAGTGGCTATGGACTCTCATAGAGGGCATTTATATACTTCCTGCCTGTGTCTCTCCTGCTTTGTTTATGCCTTTGATTCTCCCTACATGGTACTGAAGTGGGGCTCCAGGAAGAGCCTGCTGGCAGCGAGCAGCGCCGAGTCTGTGACCATCCTCAGTGAGCAAGCCATGTCATCACACTTCCACCAGCAAGTGGCCGCCGTGCAGATCGCCCCGAGCCTAGTCAATGTGTCCTTCCTGTCCACGGGGGGCACACACAGCCTGCGCACTGACATGCACATCAGTGGAGTATTCGCCACCAAGGTGACTGCTGCGGGTGCCTGTGGCTGTTAGAGAGGGTCTTCTGGGTAAACACAACTGCCTGCTGGGGTGTTAGGGTGATTGAGAACAGCCAGGGGACTTGGGGGCAGCGGAAGCCGTCTCATTACCACCCTGGATTACCATCCTGAAGGGCCAAGTGTGTCATATTTATAAAGAAAATACTACTTGGGAGGCAGAGGCAGGCGGATTTCTGAGTTTGAGGCCAGTCTGGTCTGCAGAGTGAGTTCTAGGACAGCCAGGGCTACACAGAGAAACCCTGTCTCAAAAAAAAAAAAAAACAAAAAAACAAAAAACAAAAAACAAAAAGAAAAAAGAAAGAAAATACTAAAAGCACGCACACAGGCATTTTATGCCTACCCTGCATCCATGGACGACTCAGTGACCTGAGGCTGGCAGCACGGTAAGCCTCAGTAAGCCTCAGTGGTGCAGGAAGGAGGCAGGCTTTGGAAACACGCAGTGGGTCTTGTCTGTGTCATAGTCTTCCTTACTCTGCTCTTGGACATCCATGTTCATTTAGGATGCTGTGGCTGTCTGGAATGGAAAACAGGTGGCGATCTTTGAACCTTCAGGGTCCACCTTACGGAATGCAGGTGAGAATCTCTTTACACCCAGACAGGGCTCCCCTGTTCCTCTGTACTGTGAGTCCCAAGGAGCAAGGATGAGCTCCTTTATCTCAAGCTGCTAAGATGTCTTGTGTTGTGCGTGTGAACCTCCCTGACTGATCATGCTCTTCAGCACCTTTGATGGGGGCACCGAAGCTTCCAAAGTTCCTCGTGATGTGGGCAGGTGCTTATCAGGCATGCTGTCCTGGATGTTGAGCTCCTGGGAACACCTTCAACCAGGGGAAGAGGAAATAAGGCTGATAGGCAGGGTGGGCGTGTTGGGTCTCCCTGTGTTCTGAGCCGATATTCCTTTGTGTCTCTTTTCTTCTTTTTTATTATATTTTTATGTTTCTTGGCTTTACATTTGTAGTGTTTGTACTATTTTTTTTTTCTGTTTTATTCTGGAACTCTGTACAAGACTCATGTAAGATAGTCTTGTGGAGTTACCATGAGGACTAGGCCAACTAGGGATTCCACACACGGGGCTGGCCCCACTCTGTTGCTGTTTCAGCACTCATCTTTCATTTCAGGGACGTTCCTGTGTGAGACATCAGTGCTTGCCATGCACGAGGAAAGCATTTACACCGTGGAGCCAAACCGACTCCAAGTCCGGACCTGGCAGGTAAGTGACTGTTGACAGTGAGTGTGACGATAAAATTACAGTCACATTGAAAATTCTGTCTTTCCATCAGGTGGCTCACTGCAAAATACAGGCTCTGGGGTACCATACCCATCCATGGTTGTGACCTCTGAAAGACGGAGGCAGAGTTAGAGCCTTTTCGGGGAGAATGTCTGTCTCAGTGGACCTTGACTATACAGGGGAGGAAATGCATGTTGGTTTACCATATATCCAGAAGGCTCCGTGCTATCAGTTTAGATGACATTTCTGGATGAGCCAAATGAAGCCAGGATGAGAGCACCTTCTACACTGTACAGTAGTTCAGTGCTGGCCTCTTGTAGTTGCAGGCCTCAGCACAGCATCTGTGTAAGACATAGTCCCTGTCTGCACCCCACTGTGCCTGGCTAGAGCCCAGGACTGATGTGGTACTGACCTGCCGTGGCTGCCATGGCACATTCCCACAAAACAGTGGCTTAATGGAGTAGAAGGGGTTTTTCTCTCACAGTTCTGGAAATCAAATCCTGAATCTAGGTTGGTCAGAGCAAGTTCCCTCAGACAGCTTTGCCAGGAAATCTGTTCCTGTGCCTCTTGAAATTCCCAGGAGCTGGTGGTCCTGTCAGCCATGATGTCCTCCGTTTACAGAGGTTTCCCTGGATTCTGATCTCTTCTTCACATGACATTTTCCTATATAATATTTCCTATGTCTTCTCTTCATGTCTGATAAAAACACTTTGAGAGGTTGTAAAGATGGCTCAGCAGTGAAGAGCACTTGTTCTTACAAGTGCTAGGTTTTGTTCCTAGTACCCACATGGTGGCTCATAACCATTTGCAGCTCCAGTTCCAGGGGATCAGCTACTCTCTTCCAGGGCATGTATGTGGTATGCAGATATACGTGTGATTAATACATGCATACAGCTGGGCAGTGATGGTGCATGCCTTTAATCCCAGCACTTGGGAGGCAGAGATAGGCAGATTTCTGAGTTCAAGGCTAGCCTGGTCTACAAAGTGAGTTCCAGGACAGCCAGGGCTACACAGAGAAACCTTGTCTCAAAAAAAAAAATGCATACACACAAATAAATCTTTAAAAAAATAACACACTTTCACTCGAGTACATAGTCGAGTGGTGGGCTGTGTACTTAGCATGAAGAGGGACCTGGGTTTCATCCAGAACACTGAAAACAACTTGTCAGTGGTTTTAGGACTCATTCTAACTGAGAATGATTTCATCTGAAAGTCTTGGTGCTGGAGTATGTGAGACAGGGTCTCTCATTCACCTGGAACTTCACCACATATGCCAGGCTAGCCTTAAGTATCTGCCTACCTCAGCCTCCTATCCTACCATCACTAGGATTCAGGGACATGCCATTTTGCCTGGTTTTATGTGGATCCTCATCAGCCATCTCCCCAGCACTGGAGTGGGTTTTCTCTCATATATCACATCTGGACTGCAGCCTCCCCTCCTCCCAGCTGCCCTCCCCTCCTCCCAGCTCCCCACCCCCACTTCACTCCCAGATCCATGTGCTGCTCTCTATTTCCTTCAGTAGTATTTATGTGGGACCTTAAGCTGTTTCTTGGGACAGTGTGTGCTTCTTTGGAGTTGTCGAATCTGTGATCTTGTGCCTCACATGCTGCTCATCCAAGCCCTGGCATGATGCTGTTACTTGTGAGTGACAGACAGTAATCAGTACCAGGGTGAAGACTGAAGCAAGAAGGGAGGGGAAGAACCTGGTGTGTGGACATTAGGTAATGAGGCAGCAGCACTCTCCTGGAAAGAACGAATGGGCGTGTCTTAGGGTTTCTCTTCCTGCACAAAACGCCATGACCAGGAAGCAAGTTGGGGAGGAAAGGATTTATTCAGCTTACACTTCCACATTGCTGTTCATGACCAAAGGACGTCAGGACTGGAACTCAGGCAGGTCAGGAAGCAGGAGCTGATGCAGAGGCCATGGAGGAATGTTACTTACTGGCTCGCTCAGCTTGCTTTCTTATAGAACCCAAGACTTCCAGCCCAGGGATGGCAACACCCACGAGGGGCCCTCCCCCCTTGATCACTAATTGAGAAAATGCCCCACAGCTGGATCTCATGGAGGCATTTCCTTAACTGAAACTCCTTTCTTCAGCTTCTGTCAAGTTGACACACAAAACCAGCCAGTACAGAGCGCTAGTCTAGAACATATGATGTCGTGGTTCTCTATAACCTATAGGTCCAGGAGAACAGAGAGACTAGATGCCAGGATGTCTGCGTCTACTGGGCAGCCTAGATCCAGAGCCAGTGTCTCTTTCCTGCCTGTGCTGTCTCTCATTCTCTGAATTTGCACTCTGGCTTTAGCAGTCTCGAATGGAGTGTCAACTGTGGGTGTAGAGATGAGAGAGGGTGAAGTGATAACTTGTGGTTTCTTTGGAAAGTCAGTTATGTTAAATGATGTTTTGTTGGAGCACACAGGTGAAAGGATGTTTTGCTGAAGCAGACATATATAAAGATACTTGATGCCGGGCAGTGGTGCTGCATGCCTTTAATCCCAGCACTTGGAGGGCAGAGGCAAGCGGATTTCTGAGTTCGAGGCCAGCCTGGTCTACAGAGTGAGTTCCAGGACAGCCAGGGCTACACAGAGAAACCCTGTCTCGAAAGACCAAAAAAAAAAAAAAAAAGCTTTTTTTTTTTTTTTTTAAAAAAAAGGTGTTAAAAAATCAAAGCCTACAAGTGGGGGACTGTTCTTCACGACAGAATAAGGGAAGGCCAGAGCAGCGAAAGGATTGCCGTTCAGCTATGCAGGATTTAGAAACGGACCTAAGGAGCCTGCCTATAGGACCAGCAACTGTCATGGAGTTAGGTCCTCCCTTATCCCTTCCTTTGGTTTTTGTTTTGGGTGCAGTGTTTGGATACAGCCCAGTCCTCATGCACACACTGTACACTAAGCCACACCACCAGCTTGTCTGCCATTTTAATGTCATAGACGTCATGTGTGCTGGTTGTAGCCAGTGAGAAAATGCTAGTGGTCTCTCTAGCATTCCCAGCAAACACCTGGCGTGTCCTCAGGAGGCAGACGTGTGGCTCTGTTGATGTCTGGCTCACGAAGAGGTGACTTCAGATACTTCCTTTCCATTTTCTGCACCATTACCTTTAGAGAAGGTTATGGTATGGGTTGTATATGGTCAGGGCTGAAGTCAGAGGCCTGGGTGGAATGGGATGGGCAGGATGTTATTGCAATGGTGCTGGTCTCAGCAGGAGTAGGGTAGATTTTGGCTTGCCTCTTCCAGCTCTGTGTTGATTTTCATTAGACCATAGTTTCTTAGGAAAGACAAACGTGATGGTGGCGCCCACCACGGGGCTCAGTGCAGTCTGTGACCCAGGAAGGCTCCAAAGGGCGACACAGTGGTGGGAAAGGAGTCTGCAGAGCCTGCAGTGTCTCCAAAACAACTAAAGGGAGGTGGGGGAAGCAAGTCTTATGGGAAGATACTTTTAAAAAATGGACTCATGAAGTTAGAAAGAAAGATGGCAGGACACAGTCACAAGAAGTAAAGAATAGGGAATCTGTACCCTTCGATGCCCAGTCTTAGCCAGCAGGCTACAAGCACACAGGTCGTGCCAGATGAGCCTGGAGCTGCAAGCACAGATGACAAAGAGATGTGGGGAGGCTTGGAGCTCCCAGAGAATTAGGGCATGACTGAAGAGGGCCAGCCTTGGGCCTACTGGTCAGACCCCAGCATGGAGCTGCCACAGCTGTTTCCTGTGCTGCTTGCCTGCTAGGAACAGAAAGCACAGTGCAGCAACACTGCCTGAAGCCTGGGCACAACAGTTATGCCCAGCAGCTGGCCCTGAGGACGGTGGTTTGCAACAGCCTGGAGCTCCCTCAGAAACATCATGACGGAATAGGGCCAGCCCTAGGCCCACCACCCATTTAGCCCCCAAATATGGAACCGCAGTGGCCGTAGCTTGTGCTGCTCGCCCTGCTGGTTGATGGAGAGTGGGAGCAGGAGCAGCCGTGCTGCCCACAGGCTCTGAGCACAAAGGATGAGCCCAGCAAGCCTCAGAATGGCAGACATCTGGGACAGTAAGGTATGCGACAGCCAGGAGTGCACACAGAACCTGCCCCTGGGCAACAGCAGTAGAGCCAAGACAAGTTGGGACAGTAGTCCAGTATTTATGGTGCTTCAGAAACCAGAAACTTTGAACTAGACTAACAACTCATTGCAATGAATACTTGAATGTAAAGCTGTTTGGGAAAAAAAAAATACTGCAGTTTCCAATACCAGTTTAACAAAGGAATATATGATGGAGAGGTGGGAAAGATGGAGGGACAGAGCCAGGAGTGTTGTGGTGTATTGATGCTGAAGAAGTGGAGATGTGGTGATAGTGACTGGGGTGAGATAGGGCTGCACTAGACAGGCGAGCATGGTTCTTGCTGAGTGCAGGCCCCACAAGCTTAGCAGATTCAGCCCTGAACATGCTGCCCAGCTGCACAATCACCCTGATTCTGAGCAACAGCAGGATGTCTGAGATGAAAAATGGTTCACTTTCAGCTGGGCAGTGGTGGCGCACACCTTTAATCCCAGCACTTGGGAGGCAGAGGCAGGTGGATTTCTGCGTTTGAGGCCAGCCTGGTCTACAGAGTGAGTTCCAGGACAGCCAGAGCTACACAGAGAAACCCTGCCTCGAAAAACAGAAAGGAAAATGGTTCACTTTCTGCATTGGACTCCTGGAAAGAGCTCTCCAGTCCTTCATGCCTCTAGAGGCCACATTGATAACTGTCGCCACTACCCTGGGCGTGGCCATGGTGGAGCTGAGGTTTGGGTGGATGTCTGTGGTCTGTGCTGCTGTCTGAGGTCATGCTGTGGCGGATAGCTGCGTTAATGTCATGGTCTGTGCTGCCACTGGAGTCCATGCTGTGGTCCATGGCATGTGCTGATGCCAACAACCATGTGAAAGTCCATGATCTATGCTCCTGCTGACTGTAAGGCCAAAGAAGCTACTTTTGCAGCGGTGTGCAGTGCCTGCAGACTCGCCAATGAGAAAGATGTGAGAGGCTTCTTAACAACTCCCAAACCCCAGCCCCAAGAAAGTAACAGCCTAGACAGAAAGCCATTCATGAGAACTCTTAAAACTGTGCTCAAAATGCTGAAGTGTAGCTCTCCACAACTGACGGCTTCTGACAGGGGTCCAGTGAGGAGGGACTCAGTCTCTTTAAGGGCTGGCCACTGGGAGTTTGACTGCGCCCCAGTGTATGGTCAACACAAACTGGACTCGGTTTTGTTTTCTCCCCTTTTGGTTTTTTTTGAGACAAGGGTTTCTCTGTGTACCCTGGCCATCCTGAAACTCAGTCTGTATATCATGCTAGCCTCAAACTTGCAGACATCCTCTGGCTCTGCCTACTAAGTGCTAGGATTAAAGGTATATGTCCCCACTGCTTGGCCCTTCTCATTTTTGGGAGGAATAAAAGGAGGTCACAAGAGTTAAGGGTGGCAGATCTGGGGAGACTGGGAAGAGATTGTGATTGGGGTGCATGATGTGAAATTCCCAAATAATCACTAAAAATATTATGTAATAAAAAGAATTGCCTTTCGGCCACAGCAGCCATCTTGCAGTAACTCGCCAAAATGACGAACACAAAGGGAAAGAGGAAAGGCACACGGTATATGTTCTCCAGGCCTTTTAGGAAACATGGAGTTGTTCCTTTGGCCACATACATGCAGATCTACAAGAAGGGTGATATTGTAGACATCAAGGGAATGGGCACTGTTCAAAAAGGAATGCCCCATA
Source organism: Montemys delectorum (assembly GCA_019843815.1). Taxonomy (NCBI): domain Eukaryota; kingdom Metazoa; phylum Chordata; class Mammalia; order Rodentia; family Muridae; genus Montemys; species Montemys delectorum. Next base: position 14,989 of record JADRCD010179254.1, read on the forward strand.
AGTGTTACCACGGCAAAACCGGAAGAGTCTACAATGTCACCCAGCATGCCGTGGGCATCATTGTAAACAAGCAAGTTAAGGGCAAGATTCTGGCCAAGAGGATCAATGTGCGGATTGAGCACATCAAGCACTCAAAGAGCAGAGACAGCTTCCTGAAGCGGGTGAAGGAGAACGATCAGAAGAAAGAGGAAGCCAAAGAGAAGGGCACCTGGGTTCAGCTGAAGCGCCAGCCTGCACCACCCAGAGAAGCGCACTTCGTGAGGGCCAATGGAAAAGAGCCTGAGCTGTTGGAGCCCATTCCATACGAATCCATGGCCTAATGTACAAAAAAGAAATAAAGGACTCAGACCGCTAAGTGTTTTCCTTAAAAAAAAAAAAAAAAAAAAGAATTTAACTTGTGTGCTTGTGTAGTAAGAAGATCAGGGAGTTAGTAGAAGATGAGAGAATCCTGGGAGATATAATCAGGAGAGGCTCTGAGGGCCTACTTCTAACCATGAGACAAGAGAGAAGTGGGGTACTCCCACTTCCTGAGTCCAGGCTAACTGTGTGTGGCCCCTGAGAAGTGGAAACTATGGAACCAGAGCAGGTGTGGGTAAACTTGACCTGGAGAGTACTACCTCCTTTCGTACACTAATGTACCCACATGGCCTCTGCTCCATCTGCCCCCACAAAACATACAGCTCTCCACTGCTCACTGCCAACTACCAGACTTAAGGATCCTAGATATAGAGTCACTTAGCTGCTTAGTACATGTTGTCTCCTTTTCTGGACTCTCCAATAGATGGCTTCTTCCTGGTTCACCTCATTTTTAAGCGTTGCCCCCAAAAAGACATTAATTTCTTTCTTTTTGTTGTTATTGTTGTTTTTTGTTTTTTGTTTTTTGAGACAGGGTTTCTCTGTGTTGCCCTGGCTGTCCTGGAACTCACTCTGTAGCCCAGGATGGCCTCGAACTCAGAAATCCACCTGCCTCTGCCTCTCAAGTGCTGGGATTAAAGGTGTGCGCTACCACCGCCCGGCTGAGACATTAATTTCTTAAGCATTTTATTGAGATGTAAGATATGAAGTATGACTGTGATGTAAGTATGGATTACCTTTCACAAGTGACATATATCCAGGATGTGACAACCATCCTGGCAGAGGTCCTCTCCCCATCTCACTACCCAGAAGATCATGCACCCTAACATTGGCCACATGAGGAGTATCATTGCCACTCTAACACAGTGCATACTCAAACCAACTCACAGGGAAAGAGGTCACCATCTGTCTCCCCTTGCTATAGCCCACCATCTTGTGTGTGACCACGGAGCACTTCTTAGCTGAGGGGCCTGTGTATCTCTCTGATCCCTGCCCTGAGGCATATGGCACCAAGTCTGTACTAAAGACAGACCTGTCTTCCTAGAGAACCAACCCTGGTCTAATGCATGCCAGCCCCTTAGTAATCACTACTGGCTGCGTGAGTGGAGTGCACGAGATGACTGTTGTTCAGGAGAGAGGGGGCACCGAACCATAGACATACATAGCTAATTTGTTCTTCTTTCCCCAGGGAACGGTCAAACAACTTCTGCTGTTCTCTGAGACCGAGGGGAGCCCCTGCTTCCTAGACGTCTGTGGGACTTTCTTGGTTGCGGGGACAGATTTAGCTCATTTTAAAAGTTTTGATCTTTCCAGAAGGTACAGTTTCCATCCACACACAAGTATTAGATGCTCTTTTGTTTTTTAAATTATGAGGCAATTTAATAGGCAGGAAATTGGAACAATGTCATATCTCACATGACACTTTTTTGGGGGGGGGATTTAGAAGAGAACTTTTATTGGTTCTAAAAATTAACCTCCTTTTCCCTGAACTAGGGGATTTAGTGCACAAGGTGAGAAGTGGTGAGCTGACCAGAGCAACCTGTAGGCCAAGGTCTCAGCAGTCAGAGAAACTAATTTGTGTGACCAGCAGGAAGGTGCCAAGAGGATGCTGATGTCATTCTTTCTCCTCCTATCCTCACATAGGGAAGCAAAAGTGCACTGCAGCTCCAAGAACCTGGCCCAGCTGATCCCTGATGTGGGGAGCATCACTTCTCTGAGATGCAATGCCAATGGGAACAAGATCAGCATCCTCCTTAGCAAGGTGAGGCCGACATCTCTGCTGACCTTCAGTCCATATGAAGGACCTCCTAGGATCTGGGCCGTGCCTTTGGCTCTTGGCAGGCCCTGACAGACAGAGCTGTCTGTTCTGTCATTTAGGTCTTCATGTCCAGTCTTCTCTCTAGCCCCTCCTTGCTTCATCTCCTTCCTCAGTTTCCTACCTTCTATCAGCTTTCTCCTGCCTGGTTCCATCTTGAGACACACATAGTCTGTTCTTTTGGGGAATGGGGGGGAGACAGGGAGGATTGTTGTTGATTCAAGACAGGGTTTCTCTGTGTAGCCCTGGCTGTCCTAGAACTCACTTTGTAGACCAGGCTGACCTCAAACTTGGAGATCTGCCTGCTCCCGCCTCCAGAGTGCTGGAATTAAAGGCGTGTGCCACCACCCCTAGTCCATACTCTGTGCTTACACCTGCACACACTTTCCATCTTTTCCTGCCCTTGTTTGTTCTCGTTGGAGTCAGCAGTATCTTCTCTAGAGAGCTCTGACTTTTCGTGCTTGTCTTCTTCATCCTCTAGTCAAAGTCTTTTTCAAAAGAAAAGACTATTAAGCCTATGGTGTCTTTTCTGTTTGGTTGGGTTTTTTGCTTTTTTCTGAGACAGGATTTCTCTGTGTAGCCCTGGCTGTCTGGAACTCACTCTGTAGACCAGGCTGGCCTCGAACTCAGAAATCCGCCTGCCTCTGCCTCCCAAGTGCTGGGATTAAAGGTGTGCGCCACCACTGGCCAGCTAGTGTCTTTTGTCTAAAGTTTTGGCAAAATTTTATCTCGTCTTTTCAGAGGACTCAGATCTTGTTATGACTCTAGTATCTGCTATATGTGCCCCTCATTGTTGCCTTGTGGGCTTGAGTGGCCAAGGGCTGCCTTTTGGATTGTGCCCATTGGTGAAAATTCTGAGGAACACCCTGAATTAGCCAGGAGTAAATGGTGATGTGACAGTGAGGGAGTGAGGAGGGGGCATCAAGCCCAGCTCCCCCCTTTGCTCTCCTCTCTGTGTGTGCATGTACATGATATTCTTCCTTGGCAAGTATTCAGAAGAATGGAGTAGGCATGCTAAGATGACAGTGAAGCATCATTGTCACTTGTGCTTTGGTATCCCCCGACCCCTACCCCGACCCTGACCCTCAGTAGGAACAGAGCAGGAGGAGTGGACGTTGTTTTTTGGTTTTTGTTTTTTTTCTTTTTTTCTTTTGGAAGATTTATTTATTTATTTTAGGTATGTGAGTAGTACACTGTTGCTGTACAGATGGTTGTGAACCTTCATGTCGTTGTTGGGAATTGAGTTTTTAGGACCTCTGCTCACTCCGGTCAACCCCGCTTGCTCAGTCCCTGCTTGCTCCAGCCAAAGATTTATTTATTGTTATATATAAGTACACTGTAGCTGACTTCAGACCCACCAGAAGAGGGCGTCAGATCTTGTTATGGGTGGTTGTGAGCCACCACGTGGTTGCTGGGATTTGAACTTAGGACCTTCTGAAGAACAGTCAGTGCTCTTACCTGCTGAGCCAGCTTATCAGTCCCCGGAGTAGACGTTGTTAAAGTAATACAAAATAAAGTAAGGACACAAAGTGGCAGCATTGTGAGACCCATAGTGGAGAGTCCTCCAGACCCAGGCAGGGGGCGCTGGAACAGTGAGAAGAGAATATTCATGACCCGCAGAGACTCTTGTATGTAGGGACTGCAGTGACGACTTAAAGGTTAGGAGCACGTGTTGCTCTTGCAGAGGACCTGGGTTCTGTTCCAGGACCCACCTAGTGGTTCACAACCATCCTTAACTCAAATGCCAGGAGATCTGACAGCCTCTTCTGACCTCTGTGGGCACCAGACACACATGTGCTACACATACATACATGTAGACAAAATGCTCATGGACATAGAATCAAATCTTTTTTTTTTTTTTAAGTTTTTCTTAAAGACATCTTTAAAATGTATATTCATTCAGTAAGGGTGAACAGAATCTCTTGGGCAGCTCGGCAGTGGCTGACCCAGACAGCCTAGAGCAGCTGAGCCTGCACCCAAGATCCAGTTGTTTTCTTTCACTCCCATGGCCACTTACCAAGCACTCTGATGAGGGGCAAGGTCCATGCAGTTTTCAGAGATGGCATAAAAGAACCCTCGGCTGGGCCATTGTCACTGCCCATGCTGCTTCCTGGGGTTTGGGCCAGTGTGTCTCCACCCCCTTCCTCTACACAGCATTAATAGAGCAGTGACAGCCAGTGTGCCCTGGGGATGCTGACATTTCTTTCTTTCTTTAAATCTATTTATTATATGTAAATACACTGTAGCTGTCTTCAGACACTCCAAAAGATGGTATCGGATCCCATTACAGACGGTTGTGAGCCACCCTGTGGTTGCTGGGATTTGAACTCAGGACCTTCAGAAGAAGAAGGCAGTGCTCTTAACTGCTGAACCATCTCTCCAGCCCGAGATTTCTTTATCTTAAAATAGGGTCTCTAAACACTTGAGAGGAGAGCCCGTGTGACATAAAGTCAACCCTTTAAGTGAGTGATTCAGTGGCACTTGGCACATCTGCAGTACAGTACAGTACAGTGCCCCTCTGGCTGCTCCTGAACATCTTTGCTCCTGTCACCCCCAAGCCTGCTCACTGCCTTGGGGTTTTCTTGTTCTGGACATGTCATAAACCATGTGGTCTTCTGAGTCTGGCTTCCCTCACCCATCTCACATTTCGGGGCTCATCCACATTGCAGCATGTGTCTGAGTTGTTTGGGCAGACACATTTTCTCCACTGATCTGTCAATGCTCACTCAGTGACTACCACATCTCCCTCTCATAAATGGTGCTTCTGTGAATTTAGAATGGAAGCAGCACCTTAGAAGCTCCTGACTGCTGTGAGCAGCAGTCAGCACAGCAGGAGCAGCCAGGCCTTGAGTGCTCCTGCTGCTGGCCACTACTAGAGTCACTACCCAGGGCGTGTGCCAGCTGCCAAATGGAAGCCATCACCCCCGCCATCTTTGTGAAGTTTCTCTCGTTTTGTATTCAGTTATAGGAATGATACTTTTGCCACAAATCCAGATTCCTTTTGAGTCCCTTGGTTAATCTACCTCCAGGCTAAGCATGGTGACATATGCCTTAAATTCCAGCACTCGGGAGGCAGAGGCAAACAGATCTCTGTGAATCAAGACCAGCCAGGTCCAAGTCATCCAAGGCTACAGAGTGAGAGTCTTGGTTTTCTTTTCTTGTTTTAAATTTCCAGTCAAAACTGAGAGAAGCTCACAACTTTTTAGACTTTGTTCTAAGTTTTCTGAAATTACAAAGTAGTAGCTAAGAAGCTATTTCAGTGGGCTTAATAGTAAAGAGTTTTAAGTTCTTGTTCTGGTGGTGTGCCATTGACTGGAAGCCAAGGTGACTGGCAGCAGGTGCATGCTGTGTCAGTCCCATGGCACACTTCCTAAGACTCCTGTGCCATTATGTCTTCTCTTTCCTAGGTTGACAACAGTCCTGATTCCAAAATCTACATCTATGATGTTGAAATGGACACAATGAATGTCTTCAACTTCAAGACTGGACAGATTGGACAGATGCAGACTCTGCCATTTAATGAGCCGCCGGCCAATGAGTATGACTCTAGTTGGGAGGATTTGGTGAAAACTCTATGTCCCCACTGTCCAACTTACTAAGCTACAGTTTGAATTTCAGAACTTCCTAGAAGTTACTAGTAGGAAAACCAAGTAGTAAAACCAACACATGAGCCGTTGAAGTAGATTAAATTCTTGGCCTCTGCTCCAGGGTTGAGATTATGGAACTGGCTTAGTGGAAACTCATAAACTGTGGAGCTGCTTTCCCCAAACACTTCTAGAAATGTCCTAGAGCAGAGTGGCCTCAGCCCTACCAGCAACTCTGACAGGAAAGAGGCACTTGCCTTTGTAGAGAATATGTTTCTAGAGAAAATAAGAAATGAGTGTCTTTTTTGGAGGGGGGTTGATGTAGCATGTAAATGTAGTTTCTGCTACAGAAAGTATGTTCTTGGGACTTCAAGCACTACCAAACTTGGCTACCATCTGTATTTAATTCTCTGTGACTTGAGTCAGGTGCGGGGTGTGCCTGCAGAGAAGTCAGTGCAGAACACAGATCTCGTGGGAGCCCCACGCTTGCCTTGGAGCTCACGGAGAGCTAAGGAACGGGCATCAGTGGGGTTGCTCGCTTTTTCTGTCACCCTCTTTGTTCTGTGCTGCTGTTGCTGTTTTTGTTGGTTGATTGACCGTTATGCTGAGGATGCCTCCAGAGCCTGGTGTGTGCTAAGCAAGGGCCCTACCCCTGAGTTACACCCCAGCCGCAGTCTTACTTCCAATATCTCTGGCAGGTCCCTCCTTCCTGCCTCTCAGGTCTTCCTGCACACTCTCCCCTGCGTCCTGCCTGCCTGCCTCCTTGGACCCTTCTCTGGAGCCGCCTTCCATCAGATTGCTCCCCTCATCTCTGTTGATGCCTTACCTCAGCAGTTTCTTCTTCTGTTCAACTTTTTTTTCCAACTTTCTTTCTTTTGCCACTGAGCCCCTGCTTCAGAAGTGGGCGCCCATAGGACTGACACAGCCTCAGCCCAATCCAGAATCATAAATCTTGGAGCCTAACCTTTCTTTTACACCCTCCTGCCCTCTTTATCTGATAAAATGTCTTCTAAGTCTCTGCTCTGCCTGATTTTCATGGCTCCTCTTTCAATAATAGGCAACATCCTCTGACTGTTCCAACTCTCTTGCCAGGCCAGTCTCTCTGGCCAGACTCCTCATAGTACAAAGGTACAGCCTGTAGGTTTTTTGATATATGTTCCATCATAAATTCTGTGCGTGTCACCTCAGTTACGCACAGCAGGCCATGGCCTGTGGGCACGCCACCAACGCCACCAGTGCTGGTGCTGGTGGCATCTATGAGAGGTCTGTGTTTCTTTATTCTTTCTTTTTTTTTTTTAAGATTTATTTATTGTTATAAATGAGTACACTGTAGCTGTCTTCAGACACACCAGAGGATGGCGTCAGATCTCATTACAGGTGGTTGTGAGCCACCGTGTGGTTGCTGGGATTTGATTCATGACCTTTGGAAGAGCAGTCGGTGTTCTTACCCGCTGAGCCGTCTCACCAGCCCCCAAGGTCTGTGTTTCTTGTAGGAGTGGGTCCTGCATAACCACAAGAGCCACTGAGCCCCAGCAGTGCCATCAGACACATACACCCTGGGTTTATTGCACTCCTCTCAGGGTGGCATGTAAGAACGACTACCTCCTTTTCCTCCAAATTCTGCCTTTTTGCATGTAATTATCCTGTCTTCATCTCCCAGATGGCTGAGACTCATGGCATGTGCCACCATGCTCATTTCCTGTTGAGATCCCCAGTCTTTGCCACCTGGTTCATTGAGCTCCTTGTATCCCCCAAAGCCAGACTTCATGAACCCTTTCTCCCCATTTCTCAAAGTCTGCAAGAATGTGTTCTGATAGGATGCATGGCGGTGAGTGACCCAAAGGTGCTCCAGAAGCATACACTTGCCAACAGTGTGGTCACCTGATGGCATTGACTGACAGGGTTATGCGCAGGTGTGGGCAGCAGCAGCAGTAGAAATGTTCTTCTCTGAGCTGAGGCTAGGTTTTTCCTTCTGTTTTAGGACCTACTTCTTTACAAACGAGAGCCTAGAAAGTTATGTTCCTGTGAACCATTTCTGGGATCAGAGTGAGCCCAGGCTCTTTGTGTGCGAGGCCTTGCAAGAGACACCTGGACCCCAGCCACAGGCTGTAGACAAGCAGCCCCATGTGGAGGAAGGCACATGCCACAAGGTACTGCTTTACTGTGTTACCTGTTTAGACATGTATGGTCACCATTTTCCAGATAATGTCTTCCTGGCGTAGCTTATGGGACAGTTACTGGGAAAATTTATTCATGAGTAAGATCACTGGGTCACCAAGATCATTTCCATAAGCCAGTGCCTCACAGACCCACTCTGAGCCACTTTTCTTGACCTCCAAATATTGATTTCTTGATTTCTTTAACTGTTCCATACTGCTCCATCTCTGTGGGCAAAGCACTTTATAGATAGTCAGTGCACACTGACCTCACTGTGTTAGCACATGCCGAGATTGGCTCTCAGGAACAGCTTTACTCCTCAGTCACCGTCCCTGCACCCCCTGGGGTGGGTCTGTGTGCCTCTGTACCCCACGTTCCTCTCAGAGAAGTTTGCATGCAGAATTCCCAAATAAGTCACCACAGGGAAGCCCACCCTGTTGTTTAAGGACTCATTTTTCCGACGGGGGCATTCTCCTCAGGGATGGGGTCTGCCCCTGAGACCATCTGAAATCAGTCAGTGCCCTGAGAATATCAGAAGCAAATCCTGTCCTTGACCCTGAAATGTCAGAATGATAAACTAGGTCAGAGTGGCTTCTGCATCACTGTGATGGAGGAAGCATTGCCAGACTGGGTACCCTGAAAGGAGTCGCGAAGAAAATAGGAAATTATGTTGCTGAATTGAAAACAGAGTGGCCCTGCCCTGTGTCTTCCAGGAAGAAGTGTTGATTCTCTCATTCTTTGCTTCTGAAGAACATGGCTTTCTGCTCCATGACAGCTTCCCCCGGCCTTCAACCTACCAGAGCCTTTTGGGCATGGAAGTACCTCACTATTACTTCACAAAAAAGGTGGGAACGCCTGGTGCCTGCAGTTACTCCTGTCCTGGCCCTTCCCTAGTGGATTCTTTCATGTGTCTCTAGCACGCTTGGGATGTGAGTGGGCCCTTCCCTCTTGGCGTTCCTTCTAAAGGAACTTTAAGCCTTTGTCATTTCCTTGTATTCTAGCTGGAATTTTTTAGAATAAATGTCCCTATATTCTTCTTGAGGAAATTTAAAATTACAAATGATACAAATCTCCCTGATCCCAGTGCAGAGATGCTCACAGTGTGGCAGCTGCTATCACTGCTCGGGTTTCTGTACCTAGACGTAAATGAGGCACATGCATGTTTGTACGTTCTTGAAGGAGTGGGGTTAGCAGACAGTAGCACACATCCTAACCCATTTATTCTACGTGCCAGAGATCCATGTGGACTGTGGTTCGTATGACTCGTTGCTTGGACTGAGGCTGGGCCATCCCACTCTGCTGTGCTAGGCCGTCAGCCTGGGCTCCATTGCCACCTGAGAGATAGTGGCTGTGGTGACAGCAGGCGGCAGCTGCTGTTGCTTTCTTTCTCCTGCCTTATTTCAGTGCTGACGTCAAACTCAAGCCCTCAAACACACTGAGCTACACCCCACAACCTGAGGGACTTTTCCCATGTAGGAGCGAGTGCCTGTGGGGTCAAGGTCAGGCTGCTGGGGCTGGAGCTGCTGGTGAGCTCCACACTGGTCTGCAGCTGCTGCTGTACTGAAGTAGCTGCCCTCTTACTGGACCCACATTTTCTGAAAAAATGTACATATTATCCATGTTACTTCTCTTGCATTGGCATATCTGAAAGGTTGGAGGGATGGGACCGATACTGTCAGCTTTTACCTTTTACCTAGTTGTTTCTGGGTTTCCCCAAATGGTGATGTAAGCAGCAGTCTTTAAAATGATCCCTGTGCTGTTCTCATTGTCTGAAATGAACCTTTCTATCTTTTTAAAAATGACTTAACTCTGTATATGTGTCTACACATGAGTGTGTGTCCACGAGTGGGGGTGCCCTGGAGGTCACAGGAGGTACAGTGTTGGTGAGTCCCCTGGGTGATGGGAACTGAACTGTGGTTCGCTGCAAGAGCAGTGCTTACTGCGAATTGCTGAGCCACTTCTCTAACCTCCTCTCTCTGCTTTTCCTTTTCTTTCTTTGTTTCTTGCAAAGCTTTAGCTATGTGGCCTAGGGTGGCCTTGAACTCACAGTCATCCTGCCTCAGCCTCTGGGGTACGGAGATTGCTAGGACTTCAGATGTTTCCAACTGTGGCTGACTGAGCCTTTTGTTACTTTTGGAGCCAAGAGTGAGTAGGAGGATTGGCCCCAGGGAGACAGGGTAAAAGCCTGGACTTATGCAATCCCCTCACACAATCATAAGCTAGTGAAGCTGTACTGTGTGGACCACCAGGCAGTCACAAGCATACAAGCGATGCTCCGCTCTTCCCAGAGCTGCAAGTCACTTTAAAGGAACTGGTGTAGAGAATAGCGTAGATGTGGTTGCTGCCCCCACGATTCGTGACCATTTACTGATCAGCCTCTAGTTTTAAGATCTGCAAACATGCATATGTAGTGATACACACGTTTTAAATAAAGACAAATCCAAGACAGTTCCGGGTCTCCAAGTTAGCATATGCAGCAGTATGGCACTGCCACCAGAAGTTGGTGTGTGAGCAGAGTGTATGTTGCACTTCCATGTAACTTAAAAATGGAGGGATGTCTGAAAGCTGGGGAGGTGTTCATGGGATCTGCATAGTTCTGGGAGTCCTTTCTCTGTCAGTGCAGGCATCCCTTATTGCTTTATTTTAAAATAGAGTTCCTCCGCTATACTGATACGTTCCTGCCATTTTTCATTCTTGTTTTGTGGTCTTTAATTTAATTTCCCTGTGACCTGAAAACAGAGAGTTTTGAAAGCTCTTCTGAGTGCTTTCTGTTGAATTTTCCAAGTTAATTTCACATTCTTCATGCACTTGTTTCGTTCACACATTTATGCATGCTCTCTTTTTTCTTGGCTCCCTCTCTGTGCCTGCATTCATAGTTGTTGTTCCACAGAAGAGGCGTCTATGGTGCAGTCGTAAGTATGAAGCCCCAGGTCGTGGCTTGGTTTTGTCATCTCCCTGAAACGCTTTTCTTCTCGCTCTGTTGTGTGTGCTAACCCTGCTCACCTTGTAGGAAACTTCCCTGGAGGCGAGGGCTTTTGGTTTGGTCCCAAAGCTATGTGACTTAGTGAAGTTTGACAGGAGCCTATCACTTCTTAGTGTGGTGTGTCCCTGTGGCATGTGGAGCCGTTGCATATGGTCTCCAGGTGTCGGAGATGCTTGATCCCACCTCTGTTGTAATGAAGGTAGTGTCATTAGTTTGCCCTGCGAAGTGCTGCCCAGGAGCGGCCTGAAGGTGTTCTGTTTCTTTAAAAGCTTCTCTTACACTGTTTGCCGACAGGCAGTCTTCTTTTCCACAGGTGTTCAGTGCCCACACATCCCATAGTGCTATGGGGCAGTCCAGTAGTCTTAGTTCGAGGCACCCTTATCATGTGACTAGCAGGCTGCTCCAGTCTACTGTGACATAGAATAAACAGTCTCTGCCTCCATCCAAATACCATGAGGCCCAAGCCCTGGTCAGCTTCCGATGAGACAAGTTCAGATGTGCTCTGGACAGAGGGGCCATAGAAAACAGTTCCTCACAGATCAGTAACAAGGAGCTAAATCAAGAAGCTTGGTGCATAAGCAAGGGATTCCAGGGTGCCCCAGGGTGCTCACACAGTAAACTGGCCTCTCATTAGAACCACTTACCAGTGTGAAGGACAGCATCCAGCTTGGTGCACCGTTACTCTGTGGGTGTGGGTAAAACTCAAGCTGCCATCAACAGGACCTTTGCTTATGCCCTATGCTCTATCTAGAAGGGTTTTCCAGCTACAACAAGGCATGATAAATTTCCGGAGTCCAGGTCAAATGTTGGCTCCTCCTGGGGCCTTCTCCCTGGGCCTGTCAGGTGGGCTCAGAAGGAACAGTGAGATTGGATTGTTCATGTCATCTGAGCTGGGGAGGGAGGTGGTTGAAGCCACCATTTGGATAGTCACATGACAAATATGTGCTAGAGTGTGCATACATAACAAATGGTCTGCAGAGAGAAGGCAATGCCATCGCTGGAGAGAAGCAGATGCAGAAGCTGAGAGCAGAAGGCGAGCCGTGGCAGAGGCAGGGGCTCCTCAGGCTCCTCCTGTTCAAGAAAGATGGGCTACTATTCTTTACCTTTAAGAGGAGCATGTGTATCTGACTTGACTTAAGTCACTTAAACTGGGAAAAGTCTTCATGACGAATGAAACTCTAGGAGACAGAGATTGAAAGAGTTTTGTTTTGGTTTTGGTTTTTGGGTTTTTTTCTGAGGCAGGGTTTCTCTATGTAGCCCTGGCTGTCCTGGAACTCACTCTGTGGACCAGGCTGGCCTCGAATGAGAGAGTTATTTTTAATGTGAGACTCTAATGTTACTAAATTAGAGGCTGACAAACAAGTTTATACCTGGACAGCCTTGGTTCACCTGAAATCAATAGCCCAAAGCTCTGATCATTCCAGTGACTTTAAAGGTTTCTCAGGACCCTGTGGGAACCATTTGGCCTATGGCTATATACATATGCAGCCTGGCATATAGATTTCCCAGGAGTTGTTTCGATACAGGGAGGTAAGGCTGAGCGCAGTCGTTAGCTTCACACACTGTCTGACAAGCATATGGGGCCTCTGTCGTCCAGCCTGGAGAAGCAGACAAGGAAGACAGGGTGGATTCCGGCCACTACCACATCCCTCAGATGGTAGCCAAGAAGCCCCTGCGAGACTTCGTGGGGCTGGAGGACTGTGACAAGCCCACTCGGGACGCCATGCTCAACTTCAGCTTCTTTGTCACCATTGGAGACATGGATGAAGCTTTCAAATCTATCAAACTCATCAAGAGGTAAGGAGTCCCCCATGCAAGTGTCAAAGGTTATATGCATCCTCCCTAGAGCCTTCAGCCTTTTTAATGCCTTCTTTTTCAAAAAGCTTTTTTATATCTATTTTATATGTATAGTTATTTTACTTGCATATGTGTACACACACACACATAAGCCACATGCGTGCCTAGTGCCTAAGTCAGAGGGCATCTGATGTTCAGGAGCTGCCGTCACTGATGGTGGTGAGCCATCCTGCGGGTACAAGTCTTCCGCGAGAACAACAGTGCTCTCAATCACTAAGCCATCTCTCCAGACCCTTTTCTGCCTTCTTTGTCAATTTCATTTTAAGCTGAGAGCCCTTCTCTGATCGTATTACAATGTTTAACTATCTTTCTACTCAATGAAATGTCCATCAGGCCAAGGACATGGGACATACCTAGCACACTGTATATTGAGTGCAGCAGGAAAGCCTGATGCCTGGTATCAGTGGTGCCGGGAGCCTTTAGCTGTTCCTTCATTATTTCCTTTATTTCAAAGTGTTCAGAATACTCTGGTAAAAAGTTCTGCAGCTGCTAAATATTGCTCAAAAGTAAACAAAACCATCAATGAAATGCAGTTAGATTTTATGGCAGCAGTGACAGTGATCTAGATGTGCTGGCTCATTCTAACAACCCTGCACTGAGAAGGCTTAAGTAGAAAAGTTACTGTACGTTTGAAGTCAGCCTGGACTGTATAGTGAATTCCAGGCCAGTCTGTGATGCAGAGTAAGACTCATCTTAAAAAACAAATCAGTACAGGCCTTCTGCAAGTACTTTCTTCACTCCTGAGACAATTCAGAAAAATCTTAGCACAATATTTGAAAGATTTTCACTTAAAAGAGTTAAATAAAATGTGGGAGAGGTATACTATGAGAAAGGAAAGGTTGGCAGGCAAAGTGGTGCACACCTTTAATCCCAGCACTCGGGAGGCAGAGGAAGGCGGATCTCTGTGAGTCTGAGTTCAGCCTGGTGTACATCGTGAGTTTCAGAACAATTAGAGGTGTTTATTACAGTTGGGAGAGGTTTTTCACACATTGGCCATATAGACAGTTAGCTTGGAGGTGACCAGCAAAGCCACCCTTTCCTGGATCACTTTCATTTACTGTGGACATGGTCACAACCTAAAGCAGACTGCATGGCCACTTTTAAACCTTTAATGTACTTCATACAGACATATACACAATACTAATGTGTTTAGACACATACATAGTATTAGTGTATGACTAGAAATAAAAATGTCTTAGAGGAAGAGACAAGTGGCATAGAGGAAGGCGTAGCTAAATGCTTGAATCTGTGTGCTATACCGTGGATATGGGCCTCTGTGTTTCCAAGTGTGCTAAGCATGTCGAGTCTGGCAAATCTGTCAATGCTCATATGTCATTATCAGTGTCTTTGTGTGTTTAAGGCACCAATCTATTTCACTGTTTATTCTGACTAAAGGCAAAGACTTGACCTAGGATGGGCTTCAGAATTTAAACTGGTCAACATGAGTCACTAGAAGGCTGAAAGTAATGAGGTCTGGCATTTACTAGGAGAGGGGGCCAGAGGAGGGCGTGTGACTGGCCTTCATGTTCTGATAGTGCCAGCTTCTCCTTGCTGCATATGGAGCAGTGATTCCTGCCTCCTGGTGGCCATGATCAAGCAGTGCTGTGTCCCAAGGGCCCGTCTAGCAAGGGTGCAGCAGAACCTCTATCACAGATGTGGTCCAGCAGCCCTGGGTTCTGTGGACCGTTTATAACCCCACAGGTACAGATTTTATACACCTCCTGGAGAGCCACAGACTGCGGGCTCCAGCCTGTCCGAAAGCCGCATGGCCTCTGGAGGTGTCTATTGGCCTATCGCACCGTAGCTGGAGAGAGGATGAAGGCTTTTCTGAGAAAAGCTGGTGGGTTTCATCCTTTTGTTCCACCTGTTGCTCTGCTGTGACAGGAATGAGGACTTCAGGCTTGCACCAACCATGACTTAGGGTATATGCCTCCTTGGGGTCCCTAATGGTCTTCTTAGCCCTTTTTAGGGTTATCCCACAAAAGTCTCAGAAAAAGAGTGAGATACGATGGATAAAACAGGAGTTTTAGACTCAGTTCAGAGCCTTGTGTTTATTTTAACTTAGACAAATAATCAGGAGTAAAGCGTACGCTCTTAACCTGACTCTGGTGTGAGACCGGCACCACCTGTTCTAAGGCCTGCTTGAGTCAGGGTTATCAGACCCTTTATGAAAAGATTTCCCGATGTTCTGCTTTATAAAAGTAACTGGGGATACCATCCTAGTAGATGCAGAATAAATTAACCCCAAATGGAGGTGGAGAGCAAGGTGCCTCCACTGCCTCATTCTCTGCCTCAGCTTCTAGTCTCCACCTTTGAAACTCGTATGATGTGAAGCCATGCCATGCAGGCCAAGGAAGATTGTGTCAGAAGTAGGGTGACACAATGACACAGACACGCATAATATATTCATATGTAACATAATAAATGTACATGAGTATCATACATATGTATATATAGGTAGCCCAGACTCACCCCTCACCTCTGCATAAGCAGGGCCTGGAGCGGTCTACCAGTTTCTAGACTACGGTGTTATAGTGGTTATTCATAGAGAAAGTCCCCATAAGGGTGCTCTCAGCATGGAGACTCCACATAGTCATTATCCAAGCCGCGGCGAAACCTCGCTGTGAGAGAACGGCTGATGACGATCACCCGGGGTGCCATGCAGTCCTCCCTCCGGTGAAGAATGTTCCAGATGAGCATCGCAGCCGCCAGGGTGGCCAGAAGGCAGGCACCAATGTTCAGGTAGCAAGACCAAGATAAGTTGGTGTAAGGGCCAATTCTGTAGAAGGTCACCAGTCCGATGACCAGCACAAAGCCTGCAGAAAGGAGAGGAGAGAGGTTTAGAAACTTGGATCTAAGCAGGAGCCCCTAGGAGTCAGGCAGTACCTGTCCTTCAGTACTGTCCTCCTAGGATAGGCCAGAGCTACTTTATGTCGACCTGCTTATCTCTTGCAGCCTTTGCAGCCGGAGGTTACAGCCAGGCTTTGCATCCGGGTGGCTGCAGGAGAACTAGGCCTGTCCTGTCAACCCTCTGGGCATCAGACCTGTTCTTGAGTATCAGTATGGCTGTCTACAGTCCCCACACCTGGGAGGCAGCCTTCTAGCCCCAGCTAGAACCAGCCATCATTTCCTTAAAGCAAGGTGAATTGCCTCTCATTTTTATAAATGCTTAATTAATTTGAAGCAAAACCAAATAGATATTTCTTAAATTTATCTAGAAACAGACTGTCATCCACTGGTTTAAATACCTGTTTTGAGTTTCTGTAGCCCATGGTTCTGCTGCCAGAGGGAGCCGAGGTTCCCTCTCCTATCAAGGCCACCTAGAGCCCACACTTGGGGCAAGCAGGCCAACTTGGGGCCTGGCTCAGGTCTGGTTTTAGTAATGTTTGGTTTCCTTTCGCTTCTCAAGAGCATTTCTCTCTCGATGCCGTACCCTACTATGCTGCTGCTGTTCTTCTGGGCCTTCCCTCCTCTCCATAACCTGACACTGTGCAGGGCAGGAGAGGTGACTCGGGAGCTACTAGCTGCTCCAACTATCTTGATTACTCTTTGTCTACTTGCTTTCGGTGACTAGCTCTCACTGTATATATAGCCTAGGCTGCCCTTAAACTCTGGGTTGACATCCTGCTTCATCCTCCTGACTTCTGCACCTGGTCTGGCTCTCACCAATTCCTTTCTTAAGGAATGACAAGGGCTTGATGTTGTTAGTTTCTTATTATAAGTAACGGGAAAATCTTGGTTTTCTGCCCAGACTCTGTCAACCAACTAGGTTATGAAGACACAGCTGCTTGGCAGAGCAGGCAGTTCTAGGAGACTTGCAGGTCTCCCAGAGTAGAGGCTATGCCGTGCTGCTGCCCAGAAGCTGGCCCCAGGAAAGCTGCAGGAACTCACCAGGCCCTAGCTCAACTTGGGATCAAGATGAAAAGGGCAGGGCAGAAACAGAGCCATGGGGGAGGGAGGGAGACCCAGACCAAGTCCATTTCTTCCCAAGCAGCTCCCTCCTCCAGCTATTACCTGTCTTTCTCATATGCACAGCACCAGACGCTCCCATCATGCACCACCCCTCCCAGAGCTGCAGTCCCTCTGTGCCCCTGCATATTGACATCTATAGGTCTATTTAGAATGTTCCACTCAGAAAACCACCACCGCTTCCCTTCTCATGAGGGCCCTATGTGGTCCCAGAGCAAAGAGCAGCATCAAGAGACAGACAAGACGGGGGACAGAGAGACAAAGACTGAAAAGACAGGAGGACAACAGCTTTGACTTCTCAAAAATGTGGGGGCTCTGATCTCATCCTCACTGGCCCTTCCAGGAGGAGAGAGTGGACAGAGTTTGCTTTTCTCCATCTTGTCCTAAGCTATTAAAACACATGTCCGTGTTCATTGTAGTACTTTGCGGGATTTTTCATGCATGAAAATTTCATACATGAAAATACTATTAAAGTTTGCATTCTAAAATGGCTGTGGTGGCTCACATCTTTAATCCCAGGACTCCAGAGTAAAGAGGTAAAGGCAGGTGAATCTCTGTGTTCAAGGCCTAGTCTAATGAGCAAGTTCTATGATACACACACACACACACACACACACACAC
>JADRCD010179255.1:0-11295 GCA_019843815.1 Montemys delectorum
TCTCAATGTTAAGAAATTAGATAGATGTTATTCATGTTCCTCTATTTTATCCCATAGTTGCCTTTGATTACCCATCACCACAGTTTGCATTTCTGCTTTATTTCCTTTGGGTTAAATGATTCATTTAACTCTCTAGTACATGTTAGCCTCAATCTTGCTGGCAGCATAATTTCCTTAGTCTTTGTTTGGATTGGAAGCTCTTCAATTTGTTCTCAGCTTTAGGGGATATTTTTTTCTATGTATGAACTGCTTGCTAAGGATGTCTGTGTTTTATACAAGTATGTTAAAGCTTTGGTGTCTTTATTAGTTATTATCATGTTTTCCAGCTTTTCTGCAGGAAAGATAATTTGTGATCTTGTTTTTTAATTTTTGAAATGAAATGTATATTTTCCTTTGCTATTTTTAAAAACCATATATTTTTTCCTTTATCCTTTTCTTTTAGGTAAATATTTTAAGGTTAAAGAAAATATGAACAGTTTCCTTTTGGAAAAAGTTTAGTAGGAAATGAATGTGTTCTCTCAGCTCACAATCAAGTGCTGTTCCTCATAAATATGATGCTTGCACTAAGCTACTTTTCTTTTACTACTTGGTGTAGAGTTATCCTTAACAGTTAACTGGTGTGTGAATCAGATTTGTACCTAGGGGATGACGACTCTTCCATGATAGCTCTGCTTATTCCTTATCTCATCCCTCTGAATCTAACATCCTCATGGTAAACCTTGTCATAGTGATTAAACTTTACTGGATTTGTTCTGTTTAGTTATTAAGCTATATCAGCAATTAAAGTCATAATGTATAATTCTTATATTATTTTGTTTCATTGATTCAAGTTTTTTGGCCAAGTTTTCCATTTCGGATATCTTCAAAACTGTAGAAAAGTACAGTAATATTAAACTTCTTTATATAAGATGTCAGTGTCTTGGTCACTCACAACACTTTTTACTCTTATCTTTATTTTAGTCCTATTGTTGATTTCAAAGTTATGTTAACATTGCTTTAACTAAATGTCCAAGGCTGAGAAACTTTTAAAGATGAAGAAGTTTATTTGGCTCATGAGTTTGGAATTACAGAAAGGCTATTATCTTTCTGTATTATCTAGTTAGTGTAACTAGCTAGCTCTCCACCTAAATTTTCCACAATTAACATTCTCTACTAATTATATAATTTATTGTTGTATTTTTCCTCTATGCCTTATTAATTGAGTCACATGAGACTCAGTAGAGATCAAATGAGTTCAATTGAGAAGCAGTTAGATTCTGTACAATATAAGTACCAGGATGCTATTGTTTAGAGGAAGATTTCTTATCAGCCTAAACTGCCAAGAATTCTTCGTCCTTGAAGTTATTTCAGTAATTGGATTGCAGTAATTGCTTATTATTCATTGTTTTAAATGGGAAAAAATGAATGTCTCTCTCTCTCTCTCTTTTAAGAATGCACACCAAGAAAGTATTTCAGAATTAGAGAAAACTTGAATATTTTGGCTTAATTTTGTACTCAACATTCAAGTCACAGTAGTAAGAATGATTTCCTTAAAATTTTATACTGGAAATACCTAATGAAAATTAGCTGAACATAAAAGCTATGTAAGCA
Source organism: Montemys delectorum (assembly GCA_019843815.1). Lineage (NCBI taxonomy): Eukaryota > Metazoa > Chordata > Mammalia > Rodentia > Muridae > Montemys > Montemys delectorum. The sequence continues at coordinate 1,591 of JADRCD010179255.1, forward strand.
ATCTAAAATTCTAAAGGAATTAGAGCATACTTGAAAAACCCTCTGCCCTTATTAACAAAGAACTTAAGGTTAAGGAAAATATGAACACCTATTTTTGAAAAAAGTAAGGAGGAAATGAATATGTTCTCCTATCTTAATCAAATGCTATACCTCATAAATTAATGTTGTTAAATTTCTGGTTCTCCAGTGTCTCTTTATATATCTACTAACTCATTGTAGGTTTCTTATGACAAATTAATATCTATGTATTCATAGATATATTGTTCCCTATATATATGGCATCCTTCCATGTAGAGAGCAATTTTATTGAATGGTGGCAGGTATGGATAGATACACATTTTAAAATTGATTGCTTCAATACCTGCTCCTAATCTTACAATATTAAACAGAATCCCTTAACATTTACTCTTGATGATCTTTAGAAAGCAAATATATTCTGTTCCTGAGTAAAACACTGAGTATTAAAGATTTAGCTAAATTATACCAACTGTTGCTAGCGGCATCCCCTGCAGTGAATTAAAAAATACATTTAGCATGAAAACAAGGAACAGATGTTATTTTTACAGTCATCGTTCAAATGATTCCTGTGAGCTCTGTTTTCTCTGGTGTTTCTTTCACATCGCACAGAAATGACTTATGGGTTTTTATGCTGATGAAAGGATAGGTGGGGTGATGATGGCGATGATAATTTAACATATAATTATATCATAAATTGTTTTTCTGAAAATGAGAAACAGTTCAACTGTATACAATGAGCCTCTTCAGACTGAGATGCTGAGATTATGAAATTTTACCTTCTATCCCTGGCACAGAGTCCCAAGTATGCTATTGACAAAGAAAAAAGTAAGATGCATGGGGGCTTCTTTATATCTTATTACCCTCCACATAGAAAAACCATGAGGCATTGGTGATCTAGAGAATACCAATCCATATGTTCTTGGGTAAATCTAACTTATCTGGAATGAGTTAAAGACCTACAAAAAACTGCCTTCAATAAAATATTCTTGAAGATATAATGGCTAATAGCTTTCTAGCACTTAATACCAATAAATAGTATTATAGTATTCTTATTCATTTATTTGGTATGATTTAAATAATGTCAACTTGTAAGGTATAGTAGTTCTCTTTCTGATCATAGAATTTTGCAGATAAGAGTATGGCAATAAGTGGGAAGGCAATCCAACACGTAGTAAAGGGCACACTGTTCTAGGTAACAGAGTGGGATATATCTCATAACAACAAAATCCCTAAAAACATTTAAATACAATAAGTATTGTATACGATATCTTCATCAGATACATGTTTCCATTTGTCAAAAATAAAAAAGAAAGAATTGGCATTTCTTCAGTGACAGAAAAATAGAATTCTACTCCCAAACACTCATATGCATGCAAAAGTAGTCAACAAACAGAATTGGAGAGACAGTATTTGATTCTAACTATGAAGAATACCACGTAGTCACATAATAGATGAAAGTAAATTATTTCTGTCAGAGCTTATAGCCAGATATCTGCATAAGTGACTGTGACTCAGGATACAAATTAATTTGGCTTATTCCAATTCTGCAAGGCAAATTCCTTTGAATTGGGCACAAGGACATAGGAAAATAACCTTAAATTCCTTACAGGGGAGCCAGAGAGAAATGACAAGAAGCCTTTCCAGTGTGTAGTAGGTTTTCTCTTACTCTGTGATGTTGTGGGACAAGAAAGAACTCAATAATATAAGCATGCGTATACTCCCAAAGAGAGGAAAACTACAACATCTCTCTCTTAGATTAAGATGCCATTGTCCAAATATGGCCTCTTGCCTTCAATCTTGGCATTTTTCCATAAGACACCTAGTACAACTTCTTTGTTTTTCTTAATTTTAAGTTAGCTAAGATCACTATTTCTCTTAAATTGCCCAATTGTCTTCAAAATAAAATTCCATTCTCTTCAACAAACTTTCATGCAGTATACTGCATCCTAACGCCAACCATTCCCTGCCCTACGCTTGCCTCATCCGTCTTCATATTTCTCTAGAGCTAGGTTACCTTCTATAGGAGAAACTTTGCCACAAAAATATTCTCTCCCTTGTTTGGCTTTCATTTTCTAGCTTAAATATCGTGCTCATGAAAGATATTTTTTTCTGATTTTTCTAGATATATATTTGCCCATTTTTCTCATGTAGAACTATACCATTCACTTCATATTACTTAAAGTAATATGCAATTTTATTTAATTACTCAGTTTGTTAGTAGTCTTTTTCTTTTAAAAGTAACTTTAAGAACAAAATGAAATGCTATAAATTGAAAATAGTTTGCTATGTCAATCAGATATTAATTCTTTTTAAGTTTCCTATGGAATTGATAAAGTCATGAAGAGACAGTGATAATCAGCATCAATATTCACCTACTATCTTCTTTACAATGATTAAACAATGTCACAGCAAAGAAGGCTAAAGGATATCGGAAGCCTTTAAAGAAGAAGGTGATTAAGGCTACATTAAAGCTGCAACTTAGCTCATCAACAAAATAATCCCAATAGGCATTATTTAGTAGTTGGAAAAGCAGTTAAGTATAATGACAACAGCCTCAATAAAAGTAACAGTTTATCAAAGGCATGATAGGACCATACTGCAAGTGAAAAGTGAAGCAGAAAGACACAAGTTCAACGTTTACACCTCTAGATTTCACATTAATTACCTAGTTCATAAAACTATAAACCAAACATTTTTCTCTCCCATTTCTTATGAGTCTTAAGTAATTTTAGCAATACCTACTTCTATTCTTTACTAAGTTATCATTGTAAGCATCATTTTTTTGTAATTTAATATGTTCAACAATGTTTTGAGATGTAAAATATTCTCTCACAAGTAAAAATAGTTCACAGAATTTATAATCTTGCAGGTAATAGTTGGGAAAACTAGTGTTTAAGCCCTGTCCCTTGTTTTTTTTTAAGTATCAGAATTTAATGATTTAATACTTTTGATTTTTTTATGTTGATATATATACCATGAAACCTAAATGAAAATGTGTATTTTTGTTTCTAATTCATTTAATAAATTAGCAGTGTTGATCATATATGTCTATGTCACAATTTTCTTGAGTGATTTTGTTTTAATCTGAAATTTATGAAATTGAAGTTGTTTTACTTATCCTATATAAATATGGTAAATTAAAGAAATTGAAACATGGACTGTTTATGAGATATATTCACAAAAATGAGAGTTTGAAAATTCCATCACTGAATGTATGATTCTGTGAATTAATTTTTAGAAAAATAGCAGATGAAAGTATACAATTGCATCATGTTAATATAGATAGTACAAATTGGATAGCTTTAGATTTATAATACATAGTTTGAAATTATAAAATCATATTTTCTTTCTATATTACTGCGCACAGATGTAACTTTCCTCTAAGTTTTAAGGATCTTATTTAAGGTTTTTGAAGTGTCTCCTCATTCTTTAATGTATTTTCTTTAGAATTAGAACATAACTGAAAATTCAGAAGTAATTTAAATTGACTTTGAAGTGCCCATTAATAGTTAAGACATAAAACTCTGGAATCAATATTGAGTAGCTTTGAGTTTTGTTGTATGGTTTGGGCAAACTGCTGCAAAAATTGTGAGTACACATTTTCCATTATCCTTTCAAGACAAACAGGTCTCATTATTTTTCTTTTCTTCTAAATTTTCTTTTACTTGTTATATTGATTACAGTAGTCAAATTTCAAACTATGCATAAGTTATAATCTCTAGGTTTTCTCTCATCCAAATTCCAACCTCTGGATTAAAACATGAGCAGTTTGACTAGGTTTCCATATATTTGTATCAAATACTTGTATATTTGTATATGTATACACAAAGAAATACACACACACACACACACACACACACACACACACACACAAACACTACTGCCCCACTTCAGTGACTAACCAGTACTTGTAGGTTTCTCTCAACTTCTAACTTTGCTAAAATTGAAGTTCAATATGAGTTTCTTATAGATTATCTTTCTTGAAGATTTCAGAGAATTTAGGACAACCATCTTCTTACTGTTGCATATTTATTGCAAATGATATTTAAAACGAACAGATGGGTAGCAGGAGAAGTTATGGGAAACAACTGACAATGTTCATTCCTTTCTCAGGTTGTAACATTCCCCAATGTATTCAGCACTCTGGTCAGAAACTTCCCAAGCCCTGACCTTCGGAGATGTTATGGAAACTTCCTAAATGCTTGATTGTTCTAAAATACTGACCATTTGAGAACCATAGCACCTTCAGCCTCCTCTTCATAGAGTTCAACAGAGGGATGGAAATTCAGTCATCTAATAATCTCCTTGGGTTTCTTGGCATAAAACCCCAACTTCATTGTATTTTCTATGAGACTCAAGCACCTAAACCATCAGTTTTCTTATCAGTACAAGAAAATACCTTACTGCACAAGTCACAAAGGTTGAACAGTTGTGTTTCAGGACATTGGAAGAGAAAACAAATTTATATTTTTATTATGTCACAATGTCTCAGAGTGAGTTTTTCATGGCTCAGATTTGATAATGCTTAAATCTAGAGCTTCAGTGAGATTACCAGACAGCATCTGTTTAAATGGGATACAAACAGGAAAGATTTTTGAGGTATAAAAAATAGTTTTAAATGAATTAACATGAATGCATTTAATAATTGATAATGTAAAATCATTGCAGTGAGAAGCTGAAATCAGGATATATGAGGTTAGAGAATGAACAGTATGTGAAAGAGAAGCAAGAATTAATTAGAAATTCCTTCTTCATAATTTATACTCTTGAAGGGAAATAGAAAGGAAGAATAACTAGAGAAGCATCGATTGTAGATAAATATTATTAAACACAAAAGAGGTCAGGAAAAGCAAGTCATGCTTTCTCTACCAAAATGATGTATTTTGTTTACTAATGCATGTGTAGCATGTATATGTATTTGTATACTCATCTATGTTCATAATTATGCTTACATGCTTGTGGGCACATGTATGTATCTGTTCATGCTTGAAAATCCAAAGTATAGAGAGGAAAACATTTTGGAATCAGGTCTCTTCTCCTGCAGTGAAACTCAGGGATTTTCCTTGAGTTCTCAGGATTGAGCAATTAGCTATTTTACTTACTAGATCACCCCACTGGCCACTTGCTACATTTTAATGAAAAGCATATTTTGTATGTTTTGATAAGTTAGCCTATAGTATGATAAGATTTTTATTATAGGAATACGTATACCTACAAATGAGCTGATTATTCTAGTGTTAAATACTGTTAACATTTTGCTTCATTTTGACAACACAAGAGCCTTTAGTTTCCTCCTATTAGACTGTGATAAGATTTGTTTTTTTTTTGCCATTTAGTTTTTTAAATTAGTTATTCTACTTATTTACATTTCAAAAGTTGTCTCCCTTCCCAGTATTCCCTCCACAAATGCCCCTATTATCCCTCATCCTCTCCCTGCCTCTATGAAGATACTCCCCTACCTGTCTACCCACTCCTGCCTCAGGACCCATACACTGGGTCATTGAGCCTACACAGAACCAAAGGACTCCTCTCCCATTGATGCCAATAAGACAATCATTTGCTACATATCCTGCTGGAGCCATGGTTGCCCCCATATGCACTCTTCGGTTAGTGGTTTAGTCCCTGGGAGTTTTGAGGTGCTTAGTTGGTTGATGTTGTTGTTCTTCCTATGGGGTTGCAAACCCCTTTAGCTTCTTCAGTCCTTGCCCTAATGTCTCCATTGGAATCCTCCGGCTTAGTCCAATGTTTGGCTGCATGCATCCTCATCTTTATTGGTCAGGCTTTGGCAGAGCCTCTCAGGAGACAACTATATCAGGCTCCTGTCAGCAAGCACTTCTTGGTATCAGCAGTAGTGTTTGGTGTCTGTAGGTGAGATGGATCCTAGGAGGGACAGTCTCTGGATGGCCTTTTCTTCAGTCTCTGCTCCACTCTTTGTCCTTGTATTTTCTTTTGACGGGAAGAATTCTGGATTAGTATTTTTGAGGTGGGTGGGTGGCCCCATCCCTCAAACGGGGTCTGTGCATATCCATTGTATATGGTCTCTGCAGGTTCTCTCTCCCCTTTGTTAGTTATTTTGGCTAATGACACACCTGTTGGGTCCTGGGGACCTCTTGGGTTCCTGGCATCTAGATGTAAAATTAGCTCAATCAAATCAGTGGATTTCCTCTACTCAAAGAATAAATGGGCTGAGAAAGAAATTAAGGAAATGACACCTTTCATAGTAGTTACAAATAATATAAAATACCTTGATGTGACTTTAACCAAGCAGGTTAAAAACCTGTATAACAAGAACTTCAAGTCTCTGAAGAAAGAAATGGAAGAACTCAGAAATTGGAAAGACCTCCCATGCTCATTGATAGGCAGGATTAACATAGTAAAAATGACCATCTTAACAAAAGCAATCTACAGATTCCATGCAATCTCCCTTGAAATTCCAACTCAATTTTTCACAGAGATAGAAAGAGCAATTCTCAAATTTAACTGGAATAAGAAAAAAACCCACGGTAACAAAAATCATTCTCAACATTAAAAGAACTTCTGGGAGATCACCATCCTTGACCTCAAGCTATACTACAGAGCAATAGTGAAAAAAAAAACAAAAAAACAAAAACAAAAATACACGGTATATGACATTGACAGGCAGATAGATCAATGAAATAGAATTGAAGACCCAGAAATGAACCCATGCACCTGTGATCACTTGATCTTTGACAAAGAAGCAATAACCATCCAGTGGAAAAAAAGACAGCATGTTCAACAAATGGAACTGGTTCAACTGGCAGTTGGCATGTAGAAGAATGCAAATTAATCCAAAGCTCAAGTCCAGGTGGATCTAGGACCTCTCCACATAAAACCAGATACATGGAATCTAATAGGAGAGAAAGTGGGAATGATTACTTTTCTTGAGTAGGAATATATCACAGTGACGAAACACTTGCTTAGGTACTGGGCAGCTGTGGCATTATCCTCAGCAACACTCACAGGCTGACTTTTCTCTCTAATATCTTACAATGATCAAAAAATGATGATTTAATGAAGTTTCTTACACAATCTTTGACATACAGTCATGGTCAGTAATTTTCACTATTCTGTATTTACCTGATTCCTATTAATAACCTAAAGTTAAATTTAATTATCTCTAGAATCTATCTCTGCATCTTTGATTTAAAAACTAAGAGAACAGAAATAATGAGAGGGATAGTCTTACAATAATTCCAAACTAGGAGTAGGAAAATTTCCAACTACATCTGCTGGGACCTTAATGCCTTATGGCCTGTGGCCTGCTTTGACAACGTTCAGCTATCCAAACCTAATGGAGCAGAAACCTGTCAGTTGCTTTTAAGACAGAACTTCTGTACAATGTTTATTTCTTCATTCTTTTTTTTTAAAAAAAAGGTTATTATTTAAGTATATTGAGGATTTCAGATATAAACATAGTCCATTTTTCTAAATTCGTGCCCAATCATTAAGTTTTCTCTTACTATGTTTGCCAAAAAAAACTCATTTGTGTATATAAGAAATTAAAATTTCATGTCACTAAGAAATACATAGCATTTTTCTATTTGTATGTATAACTTTTTATGGTTCTAAATCAACACTCAATGTAGTATTTCCCATATAATATTTTCCCCACATATTATCAATGCATCAGTCTCCCCAGATCTGCAATGGTCACTGAATACTATTATAAAGTTAATGCATCTTCAGATTATTCTGTTTTTTCTGCTGTACATCATTCTACAGAGAATTGTCAGCTTCATGCTTACAGCTGCTCTCAATCTGTCATCATAAATGATAAATGAGCATCAGAGTCTTATTTTCAATTGGAAATTATCGTCACTATGAGAATGAAAGAGGAGCATGTTGTGGCTTTATCATACAATCCTTTGTATAGGTAAGGACCTTACTGGAATGGTGGGAATCCTAATATTTATAACTATGTGATGAATTTTCAAAGGTTACTATCCATACCGTTTGATTTTCCCTGAAACTATACTTTTGCATATAAACCTCAAGGTAACAATTTGAGTATAATTCTTGGTCACTGATAGAGTTTTGTAATATCTGTTGTTGAATATGTGGCAGTATTCAACATCCTACTGACAGTATGAGACCAGTAGTTGTGCAATGACAGTTAATAAGTTTTTTACATTGCTGCACTACTTCTGAAAAATATGCACTTTAAAGCAGGATACAGGTTTGCTCGGATTTAACTGCTTCAAAAGAGAAGCAGCTCTTTTCTTGAACAACAGGAGCCATTCTTTTCTTGTTCAAAGAACAGGGGGATTTAAAAATACAGAAAGACAGGTTTCTTGGCAAATTGTTATCAATGACCAGAGAACAAAATTAAAATAAAAATGAATGGTATTTAAATTGAAGGTTTGGTGGACATAGAAGTTGATGAAACTTTAATCTCATGAATAATTTTGAATCCACATTTGCTGTTCAGAAGGTATCTACAAAGTGTGTTCAGATTGGAACATTATACTAAGTAAACCAAAATGTAAGACAAATTAGTGTATGGGACCAGAGAGTTAGGAGGGTCAAAGCCTAATGTGGTAGACATAGGCATAAATCTATGGGGTAGAAGTCTACTACAACAATGGGGTGCCACGGGCAGGCCAGCCTGGGCCTCCTTCAACCCATAGGGGAAACAGGTGGCAATGGGGAACTTATACTAATATTCCTTCAATCTCAGGAAATGGATACATATTTTAACTGACACTATATATTGACACCTTATGTAATATGTTTTCATTGTTTCTGTATTCAAAAAGGTAAGAAACACAGATCACTGGCGTGGCATGGGGCATAGTATGGGAGTGTTTAATTGTCTTGCTTAAAAGCTAAAATTTTTTAGCTCTTTATATGTGTGGTTTCATAAAGACCTAATTGTACCTTGATAAACAGGAAGGGCAAATAAGATTACCCAAGAGACACTGGATTGTAATTAAAAAGCAAAACAAACAAAAGAAAGAGAAAATAAAAACACCAACACCAACAAAAAACCAGCAAAACAGAAAAACCTGCAGAATTAGATCAACTTGTATAATTTAAACATATTTTAATATCAGAATAGAAGTAAGGGAAGGTGTACACTGGGGAAGAAGTTTTGTTTATATTTTTGACAAGTGATGAAAGACTTGATTTTCATCAAGCTTGATTAAGATTAGATATGCATAAAAACTTGCATCAATCTTGGTTAAGATTAGATATGCATAATAGAAGCTTCCATATGAAATACACTATTAAAGGTGGGAAGAAAATCTGAAAAACAGCAATGCAGATGAGGCAGAAAGCCTCATCAGGACGGCACAACAACTTACCTGAAGAAGGAAAGAGTATTCCTCAGACTGCAGACTGAAAACAATGGATGCTGAAATGGACATTTGCTGAAGATAACCAGGACTGTGATTATGGGATAAGGATCATTGTATCAACAAATCTCTATAAGGGCATTGAAACTGCTAAGTTTAAGGACATTGGGACTGCTAAATTTATGGGGTTGATAATTGTTTCTGTTGTAATAGTTAAACTATAAATGATATTTAGCTTAAACATAAAGGGGAAATGTGGAGAGAAATTTTATTTTATTTTTTTTTATAATTTTTATTAGATGTTTTCTTATTTACAATATCTCCTTTCCCAGGTTTCTCTCCAAAAAAAAAAAAAAAAAAAAAAAAAAAA
>JADRCD010179263.1:0-14026 GCA_019843815.1 Montemys delectorum
GAGGCCGTCCATGTGGAACCTGTGCGTGCCAGTCGAAACAAGCGGCCCACCTTTCTGAAGATCAAGAAGCCCCTGTCCTACCGCAAGCCCATGGACACCGACCTGGTGTACATCGAGAAATCACCCAATTACTGTGAAGAGGACCCAGTGACAGGCAGCGTGGGTACCCAGGGCCGGGCCTGCAATAAGACAGCCCCTCAGGCTAGTGGCTGTGACCTCATGTGCTGCGGCCGAGGCTACAACACGCACCAGTATGCCCGGGTGTGGCAGTGCAACTGCAAATTCCACTGGTGCTGCTACGTCAAGTGTAACACGTGCAGCGAGCGCACGGAGATGTATACGTGCAAGTGAGTGAGGTCACAGGTCAGGTCGCAGGCAGGATTCAGTCTCCCTGCAGGCCACTGCCTGGATGTTCACAGGGGACCACAGAAGCGTGGTCCTTGTCTTTTCTGCTGAGGGAGAGGGGTATTCTGGGTTTCCTGCAGACTCCTGTGGGAAGCATCTCTCAGAGGCATGCCCGTTCTTCTCCACATGGATGCTGCTCAGCCACCCTCCCCCAGACACCGCCCGAGCCCCTCCAGGGCTGGAGCAAAGTTTTCTACGGCAGGAGCTCTGGAGCCTCGGGCCACGTCATAGCAATATTTAACAGTTTATTCTGATAAGAAATAATATTAATTTATTTAATTAAAGAGAATTCTTCCACTTCGTCGGGATCCGTTTTCTGCAATCAAAGTGGACTGCTTGAGGTCCTGGTGGGATAACTTTCTAGGACTGGGAGCTGAAAACAATTGTATATAATTATTCTTTATGCAGATGTTTCTACTAGTTGATTTCGCCAGTACCCTTCTGCAGCGCTAGGTGTTAAGTACAAAGAGAAGACGGTCTTTATACACATATAGATATATATGCATACACATTTGTATTTTTGTTTTGTTTTTGCTGTTTGCTGCTACCTATCCAGAATCTAAGCTGGTCCAGATCTGGGATTGTTTTTCTCCAGGACATGCCCCTATCCTTTTGCCCTTTACAGTTCAAACCTCGCCGTTAGAAAAGTTCCATTGGGAATGGTGTGTGTGAGGGGGACATGAATCACAAATTCCCAGAAGTTTCCATCCTAAAAAGTGAACCACTGGATAAGAGGCTTTCTAAGAGACTATTTTTCTATGAATATTTTATTTATATGGAGTCTGCCTGTGTTGCCCCATGGCCAATGCCTCTTCTTAACACTGGTACTCACTTGGGCAGGAGGACAAGGCCAGGTGTATGGGCAGGTCCCCTGGGGACCCTCACATAGCTGGAGTCTGGAGTTCTATTTGCCAAGGGGGCCACAGCAGTTACCAGATGCCTGGGCTGGGGTATTGTCTGTATGAGATGAGAGGGAATCATCCCCTGGCTTTAGCCTGCTAAGCTCAGGTCTTGGAATAGGGTCACTGGATGGTTATCTTGGGAGGTGACCTCAGGATGAGCTACAGTGGTGGATCAGTCAGTGTCTTACACACTTTGAGAAGTGTGGGACCTAGTATTCATCATTAGGCAGAGGCCAGCTCAAGGATGCTGATATCCCATCAGGACAGCCCAGGCACTGCCTATAGGGGAGGGGTAGTCCTAAGAGAAGGGGTCAGAAAGAAGGGGGAAGGAGGAAGCCAAGGATTGTTGGCCATTCTCAGTGAAATCGATGGGCGTGTTCCCTCAGCAGCAGAGACCCAGCTGCACCTGTGTCTCTCTAACAGGAAACCTCTCCAGAAGGCTTCAGATATTTTTATGTGTTTTCACATGCATTTCCACCCGTGTGCATGTAAGCACACGCACGCACTCCTGTGCCAGCACTTTGAGGTACGTCCAGAGTGCTTACAGGTGCATGTGCTTGCATGTATCTCTCTGTGCCTGGGAGATCAGACCATGTGTATGGAGCTGTATACCTGAGCATTTGTGCTCCCAGGGGGTTAGTTCCAGGCATCTGCATTTGTGGGTGGGGTGCAAGGTAGACAACAGGGAACTAATTTGATTGTGTTAAGCCACAAAGAGACTGCAACTATGAACTCTGTCTCCACAGCTGCTGGTGAAACTCAGATGCCTGTGTGCTGGGAGCCCCTCAGTGCCTAGGTCATGTCCAGTTCCCCACCTGGGTTACATCACGACAAATAAACATGGCTGTATGGCTGACTTCTTCCCTTGAATGTATTTTTAATTTCTTCTTTTGTGTAGGTGTTTGAATGTATGGGCATGGAACTGGAAAGGTGGAGTGGATGAACGGATGTATGGATCAATAGAAGAAAACGTGGATGGCTAGATGGATGGGGGTGTAGGTGGGTAGATGGATGGACAGACAGATGACAGATAGATAATAAGTGAGCTTTGGCAAGTGGGTGAGTAGATGTGTACATGGATGTGTAGGAGGATAGACAGAAGGATGGATGTCTAGATAAATGTGTGAATGGCTAAATAGATATTTGGTAAGGAGAAAACTCTCAAATTCCCATGTCACATCCTTCCCCCCACCACACATCTATAGGGTCTCCACTGAGCATGGGCTTTCCCAGATGTCAGTCTTTCTGTTTCTGGCCTCACTTGTACCTGGAAATGGGGGAGCTCCAGCTAGCCTCACCAGGTGACTATTTAATTAATAATAGCAACATAAACACAGCGCAGATGATGGCCTGCTTCAGCATCCAAATGAGCAGAGGGCCCGCATGAAGGCAGCTAGTCCTGCCAAAAAAACACAGGGCTTGCTGCTAGCCTGTCAGACCATCCCATAATGTACTGCAGCCATCCAGCTTTGGGGCCCGTCCTCTCTTTGAATGTCAAGCGTGACTGTGCTCTGAGCCTCAGTTTCTCTAGCTGTAAAATCAGGGAACTAACACCTTCCTCTCAGACTACTGGAGGGTCCTTCCAGGAATGACCACGTGGCATTCAGAGTGGCAAGACAGCACGTGAAGGCTAGAGCTTGCTACTGTCAGTCACAATCAGGATGTCCACTGAGGGCCCTGTGGCCAAAGGAGTCTTCTAGCCCAGCTTAATGGGTTACACCCTTGGCTCTGTGCTGACAAAGCCACCCCTGTCCCATCTGTTGTACCCCACAGGTTTTCCAGCAAAACTAATGCTTAAAAGATTGGCTTCTTAAGACACTCCATCAGAACATCAGATGGCAGAGGGCAGTGGGCACACGTCAGGTAAGCAGTTCCACACAGATCATTCCTGTCACATGACAAGGTGGGCTTTCGAGGCCGAATCCACAGCCCTCACCCCAGCTCTGATTCACCAAGCAAAGCTGGCCATCTGGGTGTCTAAGTACAGCCTCCCATTCGAGACACCCTGGCATGTACCATGCTCATGGTGAAGCAAGATAGAACTGTGGACGAACTTGGCTTGGAGAGACTGAAGTGGAGAGAGGAGCAGGGAGCCCCCTCCACAGGATCTAGGTCAAGAGGGTCCTGAGCAAAGCTTTTCTCCAGGAGATAGAGTCCTCCCTACGCGATGACAAGCAGGTCTGTACTGTAACCTGAGCATCCAGGAAGCCTCTTTACTCTCCTTGACAGGTGAGAGTGTCTTAAAGACAAGTCTCACCTCAGGAAGGGAGAACAAAGGCTGCAGCCTACAGGATCTCACCTTAGCTCCCAGGCCCGAGCCTTCTGCTACTTCCAATGGAGGAATGAGGGAGATGACGACAAAGCGATGAAGGCTTTGGAGACCCACATAGGCTGTTAATGCTAGCTCCTCCTCTCCATTTGAACACATCCCACAGGAAAGGGACTCTCATGGCCTCCCAGGGCAACGCATGGGTCCCTGACTGGACTCTCCACCTTCTTTTCCTGCTACTGGAAAAAGCAACTTGTGGGAGAAAAGATTTATTTCAGTGCACAGTTCAATGTACAGTCCACGTGGTGGGGACTCAAGACGGCAGGAGCTTGGATGGAGCAACTGGTCACGTTAGGTCCTCAGTTGGAAGACGAGAGCGGTGGTCACATGCTTGCCAATACTCATGGTGCTTGTTCCACATACACAGCCTAGGTCCTGGCACACTTACGATGGCTTTCCCCACATCAGTTACATCATCAAGACAGCTTCCTACATGCATGCTCGGATCCCTGCCTTCCAGGTGATTCTACACAAGTTGGTGGTTTAGACGGGCCATCAGACCACCTCACTGTCAACGTCCAGTTCTCCTTGCTTCCACGCATCACATTAGGCCACCGAGCTCTAGCCAGGCCAGGACATACCTATCTCATCACTGACCAGAGCAGGTTACAGCAACGCCATTTACAAAGAGCTCTGCGCTGGGGAAGGTTCTGGCAATCTGCATACCTCCCCACTACCACACCGGTTTGCAGCATGGTGGCTACTGTGTCTTCACATGCCCCTTCTCACCCTCCACGTGGCTGCTCCCTCTTCCTGGAGTACATGCTTGCCTTTCTCCATCTGGCCCTTCTGCTCCTCAGAGGAGTCTCTCCAAGATGCTTCAGGGGAGAATGAGACCAGAGCCATTCACATGCAGCACTGGCCTTTGCCTCTTCCCAGGTCACTGCCATAGATCGTGCTCCCTGATTGGACTCCAGACCCAGCTAGAAGCAGAGAAGAGAGTAAAACATGTGACAAGTCACCGATGGACACAGACTTGGAACTCATCTCCTGGGATCCAAGGCTAGGGTTTTCCTCTTGCTTGGAGAAGTGTATTAGTCAGATATTGCTGAGTAACAAATCATCCCCACAGCTGACTGTCTCACCATAGTAAAGACAATCACATGCCCCTCCACAATAGGAACCCACCCTGGACACAATATCCATGAGTCCATCAGTATATGGACATCACAGGGTACACAGATGCAGGCCACATGGTACAGTAGACTATGCATGGACTCAATGGGTCAACATCTATTTTAGGCTACCGATCTGTACAGCAAGTCACTGCCTGCTAAGTACAGGAGAAGTATGAATAACAAACAGGTGGTAGGCACCTGTAATATGATAGAAAGCATTCATGTCTATAATCAGAAAATGTCCATTAAGAAGCTAGATGTGGTGGTAATGACACACACCTATAATCCTGGTACTCAGGAGGCTGAGAACAGAAGAGCAAGAGGTCCAAGACAAACCTAGGCTACGCAGTGAATTTGGGGCTAGCCTGTACTATATAGTGTATGCCTGTCTCAAAGGAAAACACACACATACACACATACACACACACACACACACACATACACACGCACACAATGAAGTAAAAGCACAGTAAAAATACTAGGCAAAAGTAATTTTGAGTTCCATTATAATTTTGTGGAACTGCCATGACACTGCCAGACACTGACCAAAACATCACGGTGTGGCACATGGCAGCAGACAGTTGCTTGTGAGTCCTGGGTGTGACAGGCAATTCGGGGCTTGGGGTGGCTGGGAGGGTCCCCTCATGCATCCATGTCAGCAAGGCGTCATGCAGGCATGCACTGATCTGGACAGAACTCTTCCACGCTCGGGGTCGGCTCACCACGAGTGAGTTTGGCAAGCTTCCCCTAAACGGCCAGCTTCTCCCCTGCTCTGATTCACCCTCCAGCAGGCTCACCTAGCTGCCTCCTATCTAAGGCCAATGGACCCACAGTTCTCAGAGCCCCTGAATGGCCACATAGAGAAGCACACAGGAAGAGATCTGCGACGATCATGGAATTGACAAGGCCCATTAGGCTCCATCCACCATGGCCGGTCTTCTTCTCACCCTCACCTCCACCCTGCCCCAGGCCCCCGGGTACACGGTTCCTCCATCCTTCGGGCTGCTCCTTCATAACGTGATTCAGACACCAGCTCTTTGCTATCTCTGTCCTGGCTCCCCATGCCTCTCACCATCTTTTTGTTCCCTCATAGCAGTTACCACTAGCTGAAATGGGAGTTCCTATATCTCAGGGGCTGTGAAGAAGTCATCGGGAACATAGAGTCCAGGGGTGGTGGCACATGTAGCACTTGGGAAGTTGAAGCAGGGGTTTAAGGTGATCCTTGACTACACCGTGAGTTCAAAACCAGCCTGAGAGACAGGAAAGACATGAGACCTTGTCTCCAAACAAACAAGTAAATAAATAAAGTGAGAGCGTGGGCCATGATGCTCAATTTCCTGGCTTCAAAACTGACTGTGTGCTCTAGAGCAGCCCACTTAACCTCTCTGTGCCCATCTTTCTCTATTGGTCAAGCAGAAGCTACAACGCGATGACAGTGACCCGGTGTAACCCACGCAGTGCAGGGCACTAGGAGCCAAAAGCGGGAGGCTATGGAGCAGAGACCTGTGAGCATGATGCTGGGTCCCTGGTGCCCGGCACACGGTTAGGATAATAAGCACTTGGTGACGAAGAATGAATGTCTGGAGGGCTCAGGAGGGCATCAGAGGTGAGGACCTGCAGACAAGAGGATGTCTTGTTTTAAGAGTTGCAGCATACTGGAGCTGGCTGGTGCCTAGGGATACAACCACAGACAGCTTCTCCACTGACAGATAGTACTGGTTACCACAGCAACGCTCACGGACCCAGAAGAATGAACTGAAGGCAACAGAAGAGCTCGCTAGCCACCCCAGCTCAGCGCTGAGGCAGCAGAGAACGAATCAGCAACGCATGCGCAACACTGTCCCACAAAGACACTGACTGAGCTGGAGATCTAGAGAGCCCCCACAGCCAAGGGAGAGGACAGACAGATGCTCAAGAGCTGTGTAGCTCCAGGTAGACCTTTACAGCACCTGCCACACACACACACACACACACGCTGACCATTTTAGCCATACTTGGGTGCCTGCCAAGGTAGCAGAGGATGAGAATACCAGTGTTCAGGAAGCCAAGGCAAGAAGATGATGAGTTCCTTTCTCTAAAAGATGAGTGGACAGTGCCATAGTCATAAGGGTACAAGATGCACACACCCAAGCACAGGCCACAGATAGGACATAGAAAATGCTGCAAACTCACTTTTTTGGGAGCCATGCCTTGGATTTTACTCTCTCACTGTGGCCTCTGGTGCCTACTTAGACACAGACCCTCAGTGCTCACGCACGTGTCCATGGTTAAATGAAGGTTCTCATGTGAGGCTAGAGAGAACCGGTGCTCCTTGCCTCAGGAGGCTACACCCAGGCAGGAGGCACCTGGGTCTGAACGGCCAAGAGTACTTCTAAAGCTTAGCATCTGAGCTCCCCAGGGCCTGAGCTCACAGCCAAAGCATGAGCTCCAATCACAGGTCTTCCCTTTTTTGGTCTGGAAAGGTTGACATGCAAGTCAGCTCTTCACTACTGTGGTGGGACAGCCAAGATCATGGCTAGAAAGGAGGAAGGTGCCACTTGGTTTCAGCCCCTTTGCTTTGAGCCTATGGCTGCGCTGCGCCAACCCTGCCCAGCAGGAATTAAGACACGACACAACCAGTTCCTTCTCTTAGCGGTTTACTCAGGATACTTTACAGTCAGCATTGTGTGGAGGTGAGCCCGCGATTCCTACCCAGGCACAGCTTATATCCTAGTAGGAGCCCATGAACTCATACCACGTGTCATCTCCCCATAGGCCAGGGAAGATCATGCCACTCAGAAGCACAACCTACAAACCAAATCAGGTGTTGTTTATCTCAAAGCTCTCGGCCAGCCGTCGCCATCTTTAGGGCGCAGTTCGGACAGCTCTCTACATATGTCGAGGCAATGCATCAAGGTGGGAGCATGTGGTAGGAGTGGGTGGTGGAATGGTAGGAGTGGGTAGGGTGGAGCACATGATAGGAGCATGTGGTGGAGCAAATGGTAGGAGGATGAGATGGGAGCGCATGAGACAGCACCTGATGGAGTATGTCGTAGAGCATGTGTGGGAACAATGTTGGGAACATGTACTGGAGC
Organism: Montemys delectorum; assembly: GCA_019843815.1. NCBI lineage: Eukaryota > Metazoa > Chordata > Mammalia > Rodentia > Muridae > Montemys > Montemys delectorum. The sequence continues at coordinate 7,829 of JADRCD010179263.1, forward strand.
GCATACATGATGGAACAAAGCTGACCACCGCACTGGCTTCCATTTACACGAAGGGATTTAACAGTTTTCAGCCAAGTGGCCAGAGGCCTTCAGAGGGTGTGGCCCTGCTTAGCCTCTCTGTGACCTTGCTTAGCTTAACCTGAGCTTCTTGGCTCAACAGCTCAGTGCTCATCCTACCCTCCATGATTCCAGGCAGGCACCCTCTAGCATCACTACTTGAATTGCCACCGCACTGCCTACCCCACGTGATACCCCAGTTCCTGCCCAGTTCCATCTGTCTTCCTGGCCCTTCCCAAGCTGATTGGCAGATCGTATGTGCTTGTGGACTAGCTTTTAGAGGTGGGGGAGCTGGTCAATGCCAAACACCCAGATGGGATCCCAGAAGACAGAACAGAGACCATATGCTGCCTTCCCAACCCTTCCTATAAGACATTCCAAGGTACTTAACTCCGGGCTATCCTGGCATTTCTGAGAATTCACCTCACTTCTTTCCAGAGCCCTATTGGCTGCTCATAAGCAGGAGAAAGGACATAGGTTGTGCAGCAGAGGAAGAAAAAACACTGTGCTTGGGCTTTTTCAGACCAGAGCCATTTCTTATGGGTCCCTGAGCAGCTAGGAGATGATTCAGTAGGAGCGACTCCCAAAGGGAATGATGGGTAGGGGCAGAAACCTGCCATATCCACGCCTGGATGAGGAGAAGCAAGTACCTTCCTCCCTCTAACAGCTGCCTGGGTCTGCAGAGCCCTGGGGAGTCCCCTCACTCAGTTCCTCGCTAGTGCTGAAGTGCGAGGAGGAGCCAGTGGTTATCAAGCCATCAAGAGTCAAGTTTTAGCTACCTAAGCAACTGGGGTGACCAACTAAAACAGGGGCACAGGCATCTCATTAGCCAGGAGGAAAGAGGGAGCAGAGGCAACTAATGCTGAGTCAGCATCTCAGTGGAGGAAGGGGCTGTAGGGCAGGTTATGGCAGCTTCCCCTCTCTAAGCTCTCAGGGGTTTGGGGGAGCAGACATCCTTTATACTTGTTAATGGCAGATGCTCCCTAGTTTAAAAAATGCACAGCCCTGTCTAAAGTAAAAGATGAAAATACATACGATCCCTTTGAGTCTCTTATGCCCAGCGACGGCTACTGTTGTCAGACTTAACTGTGGGGAATAGAAACCTATTCATGTTACAGAAGACTTGAATGTGCCTCAGGCTGCTTTCTGCTCTCCTTGGCCAACACAAGTCACGGCGCCTCATTCTCCTATTGGTTTTAGTGGGATCTGTGACTGCTGGGGAGAGTCATCTGTCTAGCTAGCATCAGAAGCAACGCCTTTCTGTGCAAGCATGCAGATCAGCATAGTGCTATGACCGTGTACCAGAAGTGGAACTTCTGGGTCAATAGATGCTAGACCTTTTTGTTAATTCCCCCACAAAACTCCGTCTGATGGGAACCCAGGGTAGGGGGCGGGCATAACCCTTCAGAGGGCCCTTGGAGAGTGAGTTTGCCTCTGTTGGAGACTGCAGTTGTCACCCGCCAGGTTCCCTTTTCCAGTTCTGGGTTTTCTGTGTGACCTTTTCGCCTGTCCCCACCAGCAGATCTTGTTTACATACAAGCCTTTTGGCAGCTAAGTCTGGTTCCATCTTCATGAGTCGCTCTCACAGCTATTAACTGAAGTCTCCAAATAATCAGTAAGCAGATGATGGCCCCCTCCTGCCCAGAGACTCCAATGAAATACACACAAGAAACACAACTTTTTGAGAATCAGTGCCACTGTTTGTCACCACTGAACAGAGGCGGAGGTGCTAACGCGTGCCAGCTAGCAGGGAGGCAGAGGAGTATGGAGAGATCGAAAGAAGAAGGGCAGCTGGAACCAGCTGCAGGGGACACCACACCGGGGAGGCAAGGTGACGACAAGTCTGGAGCTGAAGGCTACAGAGATCACAGGTGGAGGGCACTGCACACCAAGGGTCTCTTCGGGGCGTGGTGAGAGTAAGAGCATGAGGGGCGGGACCTGTTGCCAGCACCTCTAACACAGGTGCAGGTACGGCTCAGTTGTCTGGTGCTGGTCCTCACATCTCTGCTCTGAGAAGTGCAGCAGGGAAGCTGCCGGTTTAAGGCTGCTTTTAGGATCAGCCTGTTCCCTTGGGGAAATGGACTAGGGCCAGCCTGCTCTGTGCCTCCATTTTCACAGCAGTGCATGGAGCTAGCACAGCGGCCTTGAGTGTATGTGATACAAGGAACATCGAGCACTGCATGGACTCTCAGAAGGGGTCCGGGCATGCAATGAGCTGCCACCCACAGTGGTTTTGGTGGCTCTGCCCTTGGCTTTAGCATTGACGAATCCAAGAGCCGTTTTTGGATGTCCCAGATGCTTCTTCAGGTCGGGAACCAGAGCCACCCAGGCCTCCGGGGCTCAGGGCCACCAGGTGGCCAACCCTCCGCAGCAGGCAGCAGCTAGAAAGCAAAGCAAACACACGGAGGGCAGGAAGCTCCCAGGCCTCGGGAAAGCAAACACGCTACTTCCTCCTGCCACATGCTGCCATCGCCAACCTTTCCCAGGGCCCATCCTTGGGAGACCTCCTCAGGCCCCTGGCCTGTGTTTGGACAGCTTGTTGGAGGGTCTGGGTTGGAGAAAGGGGAGAGGCAGATCCAGGCCCATGCTTGCTGAGACCCCCATCTTGTGCCCTAGCCTCTCAGCTGCTCCTCAGGGCACCGCATGGAGCCACTCCCCTACCCCCCATCCGTGGCCTATGCCCTGCACTGGGCCACAGGCCTTGTTGTCTGTGTGTGGTGTCAAGAAAGAGCGATGGAAATAAAAAGTAGTTATAACTAGTGTTGGGCAAGTGCTCCCTGGAGGCCCAGCACAAGTCTCCATGCCACCTGCAGACTACCTAAGAGCAGCAGTCCCAACTGGGTCTCTTGGTGACCCTGCCAGGCTGAGTCTTTTTCTTTTGGTGCTGGAGATAAAACCCAGGGCCACAAACAGGTTAGGCTTATGCTAGCCTCTGCTACTAAACTGTACTCAGGCTCTGTGTGCCACTTTTCAGGTAAGTAAAGGAAGCAAAGAGAAATGAGGCCACTTGCCCAAGGTTATCTAGTTGGAAAAAGACGCCTCTCTCCAATGCCCAAATTAGTAATTTTAGCATTTCTGCAAAGGTATAAGTTTCCTCTTGCTGCTGAAGCAAACTCACCAACTTGGAAGCTTGACACAGCATACCCCTGCTTGCCTGCTGGTGCGAGGTCTGTAATCAGACTTCCCACAATGAAGTGAAGTGGGAACTTAAGGGTTCTTTGGAAAGTCAGGTGTGTTGTATGGTGCTTTGCCGGGGCAAACAGGTGCAGGAGCGTTTCCCTGAGGCAGACACAGGTGAAAGGACGTTAGCAGACACAGGTGAAAGGACGTTCTGCTAAAGCAAGCACGTGAAAAGGACACGTGATGAAGAATTCTTTGTTAACAACACACATATATTGGTCCACCTTACATTGTGTAGTTGAGCTCCACTTATTGAGACTCCATAGAGAGAAATGCACCAAAACCCTTCTGGTGGTGTGCTGCAGTTTCTCATTGCTTTCGTAGACTAGGGCTGATTAACAGAGTGGTGTCAGCTGAGACAGATACGCATGCTGAGACAAGACACGTGCCGAGGTGAGACCCATGGAGAACGCATGATGTCCGAAGAGTATAAAAAGGCCCAATGGACGGTGACAGAGGCTGAGCTGTGCAATGCTTGCTGCTCTCCAGTCTTTGCTTTGCCGAGAGAGGCACAGCCAGCCAAAAACTTCTCCTGGCATTCCTGCTGGTCCTTCCTGCTGACTTGTGCTGGGGCTGAGGCCTGGCTGTCTCTGCTAGGTAGTGCCACCACTACTGATACATGTTTGCTATCCTGACTCTATCGAACTGGACTGCTGGTGTATCCATGGAGTGTTTGCGAATGGATCGAGCTGCCTGCTAGCCTTTGAACTGAACTGCCGATTTCCAGATAACACAGACGGGAGTTGCTCCAAAGAACCATTTCTAAACAGGTCCACTTCTTCCAAATCTTTTCTTTTCCACTACCTCTGATGGGTGGTGGGCTAAAATGGAGGTTGAAGCGTTTAAGAATCATCATTAAAAATAGACGTAAAAACATTAAAGTTACCCTGAAGTGTGGGTGAGAGCAGTGGCTCTTTCCAGAGGCACTGAGAGGAGAAGCCCTTTCCTGCCTGGTTTGGCTCCCAGAGGCCGCCTGCATCCCTTGGCTGCTGGTCCTTCCTTCCCTCCAGCTGCAGAGCACATTGCTCCAGCCTCTGCCTCTGGGTCCCTCAGCAAGGACCCTCATGATGAATTGGTTCACATGACCAATTCAGGACAGCTGACTTGTCTCCTTCTGTGCGTGTATACATGATATTATGTGCCTGTACATTCTAGGAACTGCAAATGAGAGAAAGCATGTGATTTTTCTGAGACTGGCTTAGTTCACACACTGCGGTTAGTTTTGTTTGCATCCGTGTTCTGGCCAATGACATAATTCTCTTACCGCCCTGCATGTGAGTCCTCACGTTTTTCTCTATTGGTCCGTCTGCTATAGGCTGCACACATTATCTACTGTGACCAGGGCTACAATGAGCATGACTGCACAGTGACTCTGAGATGCTGGCTCAGAGTCCTTTGGGTAAATGCCCATGGTGGTACGCTGTGATACAGGGTAAACCATACCAACTTCTATAGTGACTGGACTGGTTCACACTCTGACCAGTGGTGAACAGGCCTCCCTTTTGCAAATGATTTTACCAGCATTTGTTGCTTTCTTAATGACTACCACTGTTGTATGCTCTCTATTCACATAGCCAAAGACCCCTTTGTCAGTTACAATAGTATAATCACAGGTGGCAGTGGTTAGGACATGGACACACCAGGTGGACTGTAACCCAGCGTGTGAGCACATGGCCACCCGCTGAATCCCCTGGTTCATCACTCTGAGATCTTACACCTTAAAGACTTGGAATTTGCTCTCAGCTCACCTTGCACCTTTCCAGGGAGCCTCCCCATCTCCACGGGAGTTTGTTCTCACCAGGCTCTAGCATGTGGCCTGCCTCAGAGACCCAGGATTGGTGTGTTGTGTTGTGAACCATGCTTCACTGCTATCTTGAGCTGAGGGAAAAGTCCCACCTCCCTCCAGCGTTGACCCACAGTCATGCCTCATACAGGTGCTTGCAAAGAATGAGTAGCAGAAGCAGAGTGTGGTGCTCACAGCCATAAAGCACTCCAGGCAGGGCACATTGTGGGTGCTCAACAGCTAATCCCTACTAGGCTCTCAAGAACTTTCTGAGGGGACACCTCACAGCCAAGCTGCTGTCATGGTGTGAGGGAGGGCCGGAGGCTTGGTCTTCCCTGTGGTGGATAGAGGGATGGGATGCTGAAGTGGTTAGATCACTGGAGAAGGTGGTAGGTCACTGGCTGGGCTGGGGACAGAGGTAGTTAGGTCTCTGGAGAGAGATGGTTAAGTCACTGGGGGGTGGGGGGGGGGGGGGAGGACATTGGAGGGAAGTGGGTAGGTCACTGAAGCATTGCCTTTGGAAGGGCTTAAGATAGTTTTCCGGGGACTTAAGTTAGTTCCCCGGGGAATTATTACAAAAAGGCATACCTAGCCTCAAATCCCTTTGGCCTTCTCTGTTGAAGTATGCACCATCTCCCACCATTATGATGCCTGGGCCCAGAGTAGAGTCTGAGATGCCAGAGCACCAAGACCTTGCCTGTTTAGCCTTAAAAATTAAAAGTCTATTTTATTTCTTCTTTCTCTCTTTTTCTTTCTTCCTTTCTTTCTTACTCCCTTTCTTTTTTTTCCTCTTTCTTTCTCTCTTTCGCTATTTTTCTCTGTATGTACTAGTTAGGGTTGCTATTAGTGTGCTAAAACACATGACCAAGCAACTTGGGAAGGAAGGGGTTTATTTGGCTTATACCTCCAAACTACTGTTCATCATTGAAGGAAGTCAGGACAGGAACTCAAACAGGGCAAGGACATGGAGGCAGGAGCAGATACAGAATAGAAGAGTGTTGCTTACTAGCTTGCTCCCCATGGCTTGTTCAGCCATGTTTTCTTATAGAACCTAGGGCCACCAGCCCAGTGTGGCACCATCCACAACGGACCTCTCTCTGCCTTACAACCAGATCTTATTATGTAGGCATTTTATTAACTGAAGTTCCTTCTTTCAGATGACTCTAGCTTGTATCAAG
>JADRCD010179265.1:0-40301 GCA_019843815.1 Montemys delectorum
CTCACAACCATCTGTAATGGGATCTGGTGCCCTCTTTTGGTGTGTCTGAAGAGAGGGACAGTGTATTCACATAAACAAACAAACAAACAAACAAACAAATTCTTTTAAAAAGAAATCATTAAAGTCAGGTGTGGTGATGCACACCTTTGATCCCAACACATTAGGGGCCAACCTGGTCTACATAGTGAGTTTCAGGACAGTCAGGGCTATGTAGAGACTCTCAAAATTTTTTAAAAAGAAAAGAAAACAAAAACCAGTAAGACAAAAATCTATGCAGAAGAGGAATCAGAGATGGTAAGAGGCAGAGGTGTAGATAACTCCAAGGAAATGTGTCTTTTAGAGCTAACGGGACTGCTATACATATGCTCACAGAGACCGTGACAGTACGCATAAGACCTACACATGTTTAAACCAAACACAGCCCCAGTGCTGAAAGGGTACTGGGTGCAAATCCCAACCCATAATGAAGAAACTCTTGCAAGTGGTACCTCCTGAGAAAGGGAAAATAGACCTCTGTTGGCAGGCTGAGGTTTTAGACGCTCTCCATCTAATCTCTCGCACAGCTGGGTGGATAGGATTGTTTCAGAGAAGCAGATGTCCATTTTGTGGTTCCCCAGGCAGAATCACATGACTTGGAACTAGAGCAGGTTCTTGGCCTTCCCCAGAAGCGCAGACTCATCTCTGTAATCTGTGTTTCAACAAGCCAAGGAGGTTTTTTTAATGCTGCTAGTAGGACCAATTAGACCTTGGGGCTCTAGTCTGCCCAGTGTTGGACGTACTTCTGTGCTCATGTGGGATGCTTACATTACCATTGTCAGTACTGAGCCAGGGACTGCGTGAGCACCTCTTGATCCTCACTCCAGCTGAGTGGCAGAGGGGCTGTCATTGTCATCTCTCTGAGCAGAGAAGGACACAGGCTTAGAGAGGCAAATACTTGCCCAAAGTCAAGGGCCCTGGGAAACCCGACTTTGACCTTTCTGGCCTCTTGGCTCAGTTGTCATCAGATCAGATGCTGGCTTACGGCGAGTGTTCTTCAATCGCACGACCTGTGACCTCCAGAGAGGTTTAGATACAACCCTTGTTCTCTGCTCACTGTCCTTGCTGTTGCTTGGACTTAGCCCCCTGTCTTGACCATCTGTTTAGTGTTCATCAGTGTGGAAGCAAATTTTTCTTGAGGTCTTTTGGGATGTTTTTTAAATACACACACACACACACACACACACACACGCACACGCATGCACGCACACGGTTATTACATTTGTCATAGAATGGTGGTGTCCTATGAAACAGCTGCCGTCTTCGGCACATCAGCTGTGCATGCTTGCTAGCGACCTCCAGGTCAGGTCTGAGGCTGTTGAGTTTCTCTGAGGAAGGTAGTAGGCTGGTCTCTGACCTCTCCCCTGAGATCCCAGTAGCTCCTCCCTGCCATCTGAAATGTCTGGTTAGGGTGTAATGCAAATGGAGGTGCTAGTGCATGGGCCAGGGAATGCTGGTTAGCTGAAGGGATGCAGTTATGGGGAAACCTGGTTTACACACTCTCTTGTGCTCTGGGGTGGTGCTGCTTGAGCCATGTGCTTGAAAACAGAAGCAGTTTCTTTCTTTCTTTCTTTTTTTTTCTTTTTCAAGACAGGGTTTCTCTGTGTTGCCCTGGCTATCCTGGAACTCACCCTGTAGACCAGGCTGGCCTCAAACTCAGACACCACTGCCCAGCTCAGAAGCAGTTTCTAAAAGAAACTTTAGTTCTAGTATCAAATCTTGGAGTATGACTGGGCAGTGGTGGCGCACGCCTTTAATCCCAGCACTTGGGGGGCAGAGGCAGGTGGATTTCTGAGTTCAAGGCCAGCCTGGGGAGTTCCAGGACAGCCAGGGGCTACACAGAGAAACCCTGTCTTGAAAAACCAAAAACCAAAAAAAAAAAAAAAAAGAAAGAAAAAAAAGAAAAAGAAAATCATGGAGGATGGCTGGGCAAAGCCACACAGGTACATTAAAGCTTTTTTTGTGATCTGAGCTTATTTCTCCTCTGTAACGTGTCTGTGTAGGGATTGATTAGACACATATGCTACTGTGCCACTTGTGGTACTGGCAGAATACCCAGATTTATAAAACTATTTTTTTTTTTAATAAAAGGAACCAAAAAAGAACCATACTGAGCAGTGGCTTAGGTTAACGTCTCAGGAGGACTCATGGCTCTTTAAAAATCTGCACCATGACTAAAGAAAGCTTGGTTTTCCAGCCTGAGGCTGTCAACTAGTGATGGGCAGTAGTGGCATGCTACAAGTTGATGGCTGTATCCGCGTGTCTTAGAAAAAGCTTAATCGCCTTCAATTTTGCAGACGTCTGATAGACTCTTTCAATGGGATTTCTGCCTTTCAGGGTAGAATGCATGATTGTGGCTAACGATGCCACCGTCAAAGGAGGCAGCTACTACCCAGTGACTGTGAAAAAGCATGTGCGGGCCCAAGAGATCGCGCTGCAGAACAGGCTCCCGTGCATCTATCTGGGCAAGTCACAAGTGTGCCGTGAACTGTTTTAGCTGGTAAAATAGAAGACTGTGTGGAAGGCTGTGTGGATGCCATTGTTACTGGGTATTTGAAAATACTTCTGGTTCCTCCTGCAGCTAGAAAGAAATACAGTGTTTGCTAAGAACTGCCATGAAGGGTTGCTAAGAACTGTCCATTGTACACTGGTACATTAACAATTTAGTATGTGCTAGCTTTTCCTCAAGCTATTAAAATAGTTAATATTTATTAGCCCAGAAGCTTGGAATACCCAAAATACAATCCGCAAACCACAAAAATCTCAAGAAGAAAGAAGACCAAAGTGTGGATACTTTGTTCCTTCTTAAAAGGGGGAATAAAATATCCATGGAAGGAGTTGCAGAGACAAACTATGGAGCAGAGTCTGAAGGAAGGACAGTCCAGAGACTGCTCCACCTGGGAATACTTTCCCAGTCATCAAATCCAGACACTATTGTGGATGTTGGCAAGTGCTGGCTGACGGGAGCCTGATATAGCTGTCTCCTGAGAGACTCTGACAGTACCTGACTAATACAGAAGTAGAGGCTCACAGGCATCCATTGGACTGAGCACAGGGTCCCCAATGAAGGAGTTAGAGAAAGGACCCAAGGAGCTGAAGGGTTTGCAGCCCCTTAGGATGGACAACAATATGAACTAACTAGTACCCTCAGAGCTCCCAGGGACTAAACCACCAACCAAAGAGTACACATGGTGGAACTCATGGCTCCAGCAGCCTATGTATAGCAGAGGATGGCCTAGTCAGTCATCAATGGGAGGAATGGCCCTTGGCCCTGTGAAGGTTCTATGCCCCAGTGTAGGGGAATGCCAGGACCAGGAAGCAGGAGAGGGTGGGTTGGTGAGCAGGGGGGAGGGGGGAGGGAACAGGGTTTTTTTTTTAATTTAATTTAATTTAATTTTTTCCCTTTTTTCGGAGGGGAAACTGGGAAAGGAGATATCATTTGACATGTAAATAAAGAAAATATCTAATAAAAAATAGTTAATATTTATGGATCTCTTGAGAGTCAAACATTATGTTAAATACTTGAGTATTACATAATTTGAATAGATTGTAATTTAAGGTACAGTGAACTTCCAGAAAAAGTCAGTCTTCATTTGAAAATTAAATACATTTGCATTAAAGGCTGTTTTGAACAGAATCTAAAAGCAAAGCAATTTAGAATTGGCACCTTCTGGATATTGGCTTAGTCTGCCAAAACTCTAGCACATATTACTCATTTACACATGTGTAAATATTAGAATAGGTCATAATGTAGATTTTTTTTTCATTTTTTCTGGGAAAGTGAATTTACCTGGTTGACACATAAGGTGAATTTTCTTTGCACATATAGAAAACAGAAAATAAAACTGCTTGCAGGCACCTGCCACTCACAACAGGGGTGGACACACTAAAGAGCATTTACATTGTTTCTGTCTTCAAGGAGGCCATATTTAATGGAAGACAGATGCAAAGTATTAAATAACAAAAGACAATGATTGTAGACAATAATAATAATAGGTATAGGACTAGTTAACTTCTAATTCTTCCTTTCTCTCTCTCTCTCTCTCTCTGTCTCTCTCACTTTCTTTCTTTCTTGACACATGGTCTAGGTAGTCTTGGCTAGCTTGGAACTGACAGAGATCCCCAGGCTTCTGCCTCCAAGTGCTAGGATTAAAGACACCACCACATCTGTCTCTAAGTTTTCTTTTTAACATTGTTCTATATACTCAGAGAAGATGCTAAGTTTTTACATACATGATTTCATGTCCTCCTGAAAACTCCTGTTGTTAACTTCATGGCTAAGGAAGTTGGAGGTGCTCAGGATGGCCAGGAAGCACACCTTTGATCTCACAATCACACAGCTATGAAATAATGAGCTCTGTTTTGAGACAGAAGTCTCCCTGTGTAGCCCAAATTGGCTCTACATGCCTGATCATCTCAAGTGGTGCCAGGCACTGTTGTACCTCACCACGATCTGTAGTAAAACTAATCTCAGTACTTAGGAAGCTGATGCAGGAGGATCATAGTTTGAGCCATACAGGTAAACCACTCAAATAAACAAATAAACAAACAAATAAGTAAACTCACAGTCCAAATAAATAAATAAATAAATAAATAGAACAACTAGAAACAATACAAGAGAGCAACATACAAATTATCCACGCGTCCTTTAATGGTTTTTGTATTGATCTAGGAAGATGTGTTTTCAGTTCCATTGGCAAATTCATGGCGTTTGTAGGTCTTTTGCTACTATTTAAGGGACAGAGTTTCCTGAGCTGTTCATATGGAGCTTTGAACAAAGGTTGGAAAGCCTAACTGTCTGAGAGGAAACCTTTTGGTTGTGTTGGGGATCCGAGATTCTAGAACACATTAAAGAGAGGAGGCAGGCTTTGGTGACTGTGGTGAAGACCTAATTACAAAGGGAAGGGTCAGGCTTTGGTTACTAGCACTGTGGCTGTTTGTCCACTATGCTCACTTTTCTCATTTTCCTTATTCAGTTGACTCAGGAGGGGCCAACTTACCTCGACAAGCTGACACCTTTCCAGACCGGGACCACTTTGGCCGAATATTCTATAATCAGGCAATTATGTCCTCTAAAAATATCACACAGGTAATTCTCATTGGTGAAATATAGTATTATACTTTTGTTTGTTTGCTTAAAACTTCAACTGTCATTGCTGTCACCCAATCTAGAGGAATTTAAAAAAAAAAAAAAATGAACAGAATTTGGTCAGGGGAGATGGCTCAGAGAAGTAGTCTTAACACCAAGCCCAGTGACATGAGTTCAAGCTCCAGGAGGCATGGAAGAAAGAAGAGACTCTCGAGAGAGAGAGAGAGAGAGAGAGAGTTTGCCTCTGACCTGCACATGCAGGCATGGAACCATAGCCATTGCTGCACACAAAATAAATAAGAATTATAATAAAAATTTCAAAAAAAACCCCAGAACTTATTATATAATATAAGGAAGTTTTGTAAAGTTGTCTTCAGTTCAAATTTATACTAACTGCAGGCACGTTCCTGAATTGTAATGAATGTTAATTACCCAAGAAAAAGAAGTTTGAAAAGGAAGTTATTTTTTTAGGACTGATCTATTAGTACAGAGAAAACGTTAGTGTATGGGCAAAGAGATACCCAGAGATAAGTCCATACGAACATTGGTTATTAGAGCAAAAGATACTTAACTCATGGGGATCAACAGAAGAGTCATAAGGGTGTTTAGTTGTTAAAGCCAAAGAACTAAAATCCATGCGTCAGCATGAATAAACATCAAAGCTATGTTGAGAAAAATCAGTAGGTGAATGTAGACCAAGTACCAATGCATATGACAGCTGGGTGCATGAAACATCACTGTGTTGCGCTTGTGTATAAGTGTGCACTGGAGAATGTCACACACAGTTGTGAACAGTGTGAGTGCTCAGGAGGGAAGGAGAAAAAGGGGGTCATTCAAGAGGAATGTGGGGACTTAGGTTGTATCTGAAATATTTTATTTAATTGAAATTCTCGGAGTGTGTGAATGTAAACTCTTTATAAAGGGTCTTGCTATGTGTAATCGCATTAAGGACTGTGTGAAGAAATGAGATGGTTCTAGATCCTCTGGGTGGGGCTTAAAGCTGATAGTAAGTATTCTATTGAGGCAGACATAGGTATCCAGGGAAGACTGCCAACTAACTCCACAAACTGTCCTCTGACTTTGGTGTGCATGCACAGTCTTTTCTGGATTACAGCTTTCTCAAGGGTGGCCAGAGACCAGTGCTTCACTCCTAACACTCACTCCCCTCACTTCAAACCTTCCTGCCCTCTCTCTCTCTCTAGCTTCTTTATGTCACTCTTTGTTCTTTTCCAAAACCTTCAGCTTCACACTGAGTTCCCTTATTCTCCCCACATTTTAAAAATCATGCCCCCAATCCCACCAAGAACTTGAATACAATTTCAAGTCATTGCTTGTCACCTTGTGTAGGCCCTTGGCCCTCCACATCTCTGCCTCTAAACTTCAGGGGTGCTGCCGTCTCTGTAGGTTTTCTGCTAATGCCTTGGTGTAGTACAGAAATGTGTATGTGGTTTCTGCCCCTGCTTCCTGGTTAGGAAAAGCTTGGGTTCCCATGTTTGGTCTCTGTTCTGTTCCTAAGACAGAACTCCTAAGACCCTTGTAGACAAGGGTGCTAGGAGCATCTTTTGTTTTAATGTTTTGCTCTTTGATTCCTGGTGCAAAGCTCCTAAGTACCTCAGCCCCCGCCCCATCTTCCAGAGGAGACGATCCCTCGTGCCTGCGTGATGAAGCCAATGAAGCCACCATACAGCCTCCTCCTGCAAACCCCTAGGGGGCTTTCAAGATCTTCCCACTTGTTAAACACATCTGAGTGCTGGGAGGACGGCAACCTTTAGCTCCATAGAGACAGAGGCGCTCAGAACTCTTTCAGCCCTGGCCTGTGTGCCACCATCTAGCTGTTTTCTGTGGCCTTTATTAATTAACCAGCATGCAGAAGTACAGCATTTGCTTGAGTTCTGTGGGTCATTCTAGCACATGAAGTGCAAGGAGAGGGAGTAACAGGGGGGAGGGGGGCTCCAGTCTATCCTTAGGTAGCTTGAAACTGATGCCTCTGCCTGACTGGTTTTAAAGTGAGAACAGTCTGGCAGAACCTAGTGCTATCTCCACAGAGAGTCAAGCTGAACTGGATAAGAGGCCCCCAGCTGGTGTCCAGGGGAGAACTGACTACTTGGTGTGGTCGAAACTCCCTCCCTTGTCTAATGGCAGAAGTGTTCGGTGATCACAGGAGAGAGCAGGAGAAACAGTTTTCTAGGCTGTCTTGGCTCAACCTGAGCACATCACCACTCTCTGTTTGTATACTTACTTGGTGCTATCTTCTGATTCTTTTGTGTGCATGTGTGCGTGCCTGCATGTATCTATGTGGACCATCTACACGCCTGGGGCTGGTGGAGGATAGAGACGGTGACAGATCCCCAGCAACTGGAGTTACAGGTGGTTATGAGCTGCCACGTGAGTGCCAGGTTCTCCTCAAGAGCAGCATGTGCTCTTATCCTTGGAGCCATATTTCAAGATCCAATCTCCCTTTCCTGTCCTCCTGGGATTGATGTTTTGATGTCAAGAAACAAGAAACCTTGATTCTTCACTTTTCCCCCCTCACTTTTTTAGGTCAAAATATTTATCTTTTTTGTTCTTTGCATCTCCAGCACCTATTCTTTTTTGTTTGGTTACTTGGCTGCTTGCTTTTGAAACAGAGTTTCTCTGTGTAGCCCTGGCTGTCCTGGAACTTACTCCGTAGACCAGGCTGGCCTCGAACTCAGAAATCCGCCTGTCTCTGCCTCCCAAGTGCTGGGATCAAAGGCGTGCGCCACCACTGCCTGGCTCCAGCTATTCTTAACTCTTTTCTCTCTAGGTAAGTTCTGGCTGATTTCTCATTCTTTATTATTGTTTCTTTGTCATTAGAGCAATATCATATGACTTTATATCTTCACAAATTTTCCTGAAATGGTATATGCTAATATTTATTAAGAGATGACCTCTTGTAATTGTTAAAGCGAATGCCAACACGCTGACTGGTTTCTTTTTCTTTCTTTCTCCCTCCCACCCTCTTCCCATCTCTTTCCATTCCACTTTTCCCAAGTCCTCATGTTATACCACCGAGCCCAGCCCTGGCCCCTTTCTTATATCTTGTTGCTTAAAATTGTGGCTTAGAGTGTTTTTAAAAATCTTTAATAGTTTGTCATGTCCGTCAACCGTCTGTGATGCTATGCTTTGGATAAGGCTTATCCTCCAGAGGAGTTTTTGCTGGAAGTCTAGTCTTCAAAGGGACAGTGTTGTGGTAGAAGGCCTTGAAGAGGAGGGCCTAGTGCAAGGTGAGTCAGCTGTGGAGGACTGCCCCCTAAATGGGTTAGTGCAGGACTTTTGGAGTGGGTTGATTCCTTCAGGAATGGATTTATATTATTAAAGTTTAAGTGTGGTCTCTGGTCTCTCACATCCTATCTTGTCATGTGACCTTTTTTCCTGTCACATGTTTCTGCCATGATGCCACCTGACATATTGTGATGTAATTAGAAAGTCTTCATCAGAGACCAAATAGGTAAAGTTGCCCGATACCTTTAACCTTCCCAAACCTTGAATCAAATGAATCATTTTTTTCTATGTAAAATCTTCAGTCTAGGGTATTGTGTTATAGCGCATAGAACAGACTAAGATAGAACTCTAGTTACTTTATTTGTGCATTTGACAACAGTCAGTGGGTGCCTCACTCCAGTTCTGTTTTCTACCCTAAGATTGTTTTTTATTTAACATTATTAACCTCACCCATCATAGATCTGTTTATCCACTTATCTCTAAGAATATCCTCTTACATTCTTATCTACGTCATTTCCTGTATATTCTCAGATATAAAAATAACATTGACAGATAACTAGACCTTCCAGGTTTTACATTTGACTTTTGCTTTGTAAGAAAAGAGACTTTTTTTTAGGTCAGAATATTTATCTTTTTTGTTCTTTGAGTCTCCAGCAGCTATTTTTAACTCTTCTTTCTAGATAGGTTCTGACTGATTTCTCATTCTTTATTGTTGGTGCTGTGTGACTAGAGAAGTATCAGATGAATATTTCACATATTTCTTTGAGAGGACGCATGTTAATATTGTTAAAGGATGATCTCCTATAACTGTTAAAGCAAATGCCAGCACACTGACAGACTACAGCAGGCACTGGCCTTCCAAGCCTTGTTTTCTTACCAAATGGTGGGCTAAGCATCCCCTTCACCTCCTGGAATTTAGAAACTGCAGAGACTGGGGGGCCTAACCTTTCTGAGCTCCCGTCCTGAAGCAGCTCGGCAGCCTGTGCATATTCAGGCTAACCCCTGCTGGTCCTTGCAGTCTGATGTTTTCAAGTTGCTGGCTTCTTATGTGTGCCAGCTTCTTGTGTAGTTCTTAGTATGAACTAATCTTTAGCAGAAGTCTCACTCTCCTGTTAATTGTGACTGCCAGCAGTAGTCCACTCACTATGGCTTGACCTTTGGTGTAGAAAATACTGCTTTTCCCCTATGCCCAGGTGCATCTGCATCAAGGGGTTTTTTGCTTTGATTAGAGTTCCTCTTTATTGAAATCAGCTTCATTTATGGAGCAGCGTGAAAGTGCATTTTTTCCCCCTCTGTGTTTCCCTATTTGCTCTAAATTTTGGAGATTTTAGATGATTATGCCTCATGTGTTACCCCTCTCCTCCCTTCTCCTTGCTTTAGCTCATTATTTTTGAAGGTTACTTCAGTGACCGCCTTTGTTTCAAGCATCTATGATCATTCTGAGGGCCTTAAACTGGCAGATCTTGTTATTTTAAAAATGCATTCCTTAAAGACCAGTAGAGCCTGAGGATGTGAAAGCAATGTATTTGGTTGCATCGAGGCTCTCTAAACTGAGGCTCTGATAAAAAGATCAATGAAGAGGCATTATGGGTAAGATGGACTTCAGCATTCTGGGTACATTTCACACCTGTTGGCACGGGTGAGCATGAGTACCTCAGAGTTAGCTGAGTGTTGATCAGTCAGTGTAGGTGACAATGATCTGAACTTCTAGCCAGCTATTCATCTAGGGTGTGTGCACCTTATGTCTTTTATCTGCAGGCCAGAAGAAGGCATCAGATCCCTTTATAGATGGTCACGAGCCATCATGTGGGTCCTGGGAATTGAACTCAGGACCTCTGGTAGAGCCATCTCTGTGGCCCCAGTGACTTTTATTTTTAATGGTGGCTCTTCAGGTAAAGATGAGAACAATGTGATACAGACATTATTTGCTTTTCACAATTACTTTGAATGGAAAAGGCAGCCAGATGGGAGGCTTACCCGAGGAGCGTTTCCATCCGGTGCTGGGTCTCTTCCCCTCGCTGTTGCGCTTATCTTGGTATGTATGAAAGTAGAAAATGGTCTTCAGTTTTGCAGTGGGATGCAGGAGATCCAGACTTGACACAGCTTTTCAGAATGAGGCATAAGACCTCCCAGGCAAGCCTCCAGCTTGACTCCCTGGAAACCCTTTTCACTAAGCTGCCTGCTGGGCTACATTATGTCGTTCATTTTGTTATAATGAGACCCAGTCTCTGCTTGTTTGCTAAGGGAAGACGGAGAGGGTCATGGATTTGTCTGTGATTGCCTGTGGCTTGCAGCAACTTATTTCTGTTTCTCAGGCACCATACTTGTGGAAGTGATAACGAGAGTTGTTTCTGTGGGTTAGTGTCATCCATGTCTGCCTTCTACTTTCTTGCTCATGGTTTAAGTCATAGAGTCATGCTGGGCTTCCTTCTCTCTTGTATCTTTGTTGTGTAGTAGGCACCTTCCCTGGTGATGAGGGATTGTTGCCCCTCTGAGTTCTTGGAGTTTGTCTTTGTCTTGGTGAGGGTCCTCCTGCTGTGCCTTTTAGCATGATACTGATGTTGTGCCTCCAAACAATCTAAGTCCACACCTCATAATGCATAATGTGTTGTATGATATTTTAGTTCTTAGTAGAGAGCGGAGCAGAATTTTCTGTGCAGTTCCAGATACTTTGGATCCCAGAGTGGCCTTGCATAGGACATACACAAGGGCATATTTTGGGCTATGAGTGGTGCTGCTGGACTCTGAGATCCCTGGATCCTGTGAACAGAAGATGAAGTGGCGGGATGCTTCTGTACCTGTCCTCTTATCCCCTGTTGTGGGTGATGAGCAACTTAGAATTAAATGATGAGATGAGACTGTGGGATGCCTACTGGTTTAGTTGGTGACATATCTGTGCTGTGTTCTTTTATTCTGTTATCAGCATCTGCTTGTGTAGCATTAACATTGTACTTATTTAAATACTTGTGATTAGGGGGCTGGGAAGATGGGTAAGCCATCAATAACAACCCATAACTCCTGATCCAGGAGACCTAATCCCCTTTCTGGTCTTCATATGCTTTTGCAAGCACAGGGTGCTCACAAAACTCCCACAGGCACATACATACAGCATAAATAAAAATAAATGAATAGGCTCACCACTTTTAATCCCAGCCTTTGATTAAGAGGTATTGAATTCTAATCTAGCCAGAGTTACATAATAAGATTGTATCTCAATAAATAAATAAATAAATAAATACATTTAAAAATAAATTAAAAATATTTATAACTAGAAAGACTTTCTTTGTTATTGTTGAAATATTTGAGAATTCTGGTTCCTCAGAGCACAGTAACTATAGCTCATAGGATCAGAGCTCATAGGATCACAGTAACTATAGGATCATAGGATCAGAGGTAAGGAGGACACAGCATCTGTCCCAACACTGGAAGTAACTAGGACCAGTGGGACACAGGCACACAGGAACTCTGCCAGACCAGTGGCATAAATTCCTTCCAGTCTATCTGGGCCAGTGCCCTGAGCAGACCTTGGGTGCAAACTCTGCAGCCAGTCCCACAACACTCAGAGGAAGCTCTACTCCCAGGCCCTCTAATGGGCCCAGGATCCCAGGATCCCAGAAGCTTGGTCACATCAGGATCTCAGGGTCTCAGAGACAGCTTGACTCCCAGGAGCTCTGACAAACCCAGGATCTCAGGATCACAGGATCACAGAGACAGCTGGACTCTGAGGAGTTCTGACACAACCAGGATCAAAGGAAGGATGAGCTCCAGTCAGATATAGTCAGGGCAGGTAGCACTAGATATAACTAGATGGCGGGAGGCAAGCTTAAGAACATAAGCAACAGAAACCACGGTTACTTGTCATCATCAGAACCCAATCCTCCCACCTTAGCAAGTCTTTGATAAACCATCACACTGGAAAAGCAAGACTTGGATCTAAAATCACTTCTCATAATGATGATAGAGGACTTTAAGAAAGACATAAAAAGCACCCTCAAAGAAATACAGGAGAACACAGGTAAACAGCTAGAAGCCCTTAAAGATGAAACACAAAAATCCCTTAAAGAATTACAGGAAAACACAAATAGGTAAAAGAAATGAACAAAACCATCCAGGATCTAAAAATGGAAATAGAAACAATAAAGAAATCACAAAGGGAAACAACCCTAGAGTTAGAAAACCTAGGAAAGAGATCAAGAGTCATAGATGCAAGCATCACCAACAGAATACAAGAGATAGAAGAGAGAATCTCAGGGGTAGAAGACACCATAGAAAACATTGATACAACAGTCAAAGAAAAATGCAAAAAGCCAAAAGATCCTAATCTAAAACATCCAGGAAATCCAGGACACAATGAGAAGACCAAACCTAAGGATAATAGGTATAGAAGAGAGTAAAGACTCCCAAGGTAATGGGCCAGTAAATATCTTCAACAAAATTATAGAAGAAAACTTCTCTAACCTAAAGAAAGAGATGCCCATGAACATATAGGAAGCCTACAGAACTCCAAATAGACTGGACCAGAAAAGAAATTCCTCCTGTCACATAATAATCAAAACACCAAATGCACTACTCAAAGAATTTTAAAAACAGTAAGGGATAAAGGTCAAATATCATAAAAAGGCAGGCCTATCAGAATTATACCAGACTTCTCACCAGAGACTATGAAAGCTAGAAGATCCTGGGCAGATGTCATACAGACCCTAAGAGAACACAAATGCCAGCCTAGGCTACTATACCCAGCAAAACTCTCAATTACCATAGATGGAGAAACCAAGATATTCAATGACAATACCAAATTTACACAATATCTTTCCACAAATCCAGCCCTACAAAGGATAATAGATGGAAAACACTAACACAAGGAGTGAAACTACACCCTAGGAAAATCAAGAAAGTAATCAACAAACCCACACAAACATAATTCCACCTCTAACAAAAAAAAAAATAACAGGAAGTAACAATCACTTTTCTTTAATATCTCTTAATATAAAATTAATATTACCAACATATCCTAATCAATTGAAATTCAAAAATATGAGGAATTAGAAATTTGTTGGCTGTCATCCAGTGGTCTCTCTAATTTGGTAATTGGAGAAATAGGTCCAATATTGTACAGTCCATATACACTTTCTGCTTGTTTGTACCTGATAGTGTCTTGCTGTGTACCACATAATGGTCTTGAAATCATGCTTCTCCTATCTCAGCCTCTCTATTAGTATTGTTTATTTCATGTTTTTACCCTATACTATGGCTTTCAGAACAGCTTATATATTTCAAAAGTATTTATATACTCAAGGGAGACATAGACAATTAACTTGGGAGGTGGCTTGTACGAAAGAGAACAACAAAGAGTGAGACTGAATGCTTTGCTTGACATTTCTAGCTCTTGTATCAAGTTTGAAGAAGAGGACTTCATAAGTTACTCTTTCTCTGAGATGAATGCTTTTCCAAATTACCACAGCCAATGAACCAGATTCTTACCCACACCTAATGTCTGTGCCACCCTCCAAGCAGAACCATTGTTCATTGCAACAGTTGGTGAATGACTTTATGGATAGACCATCTTAATATACACACCATTTCTTAAATGAATGTAACCTGTTCCCTGTGGGCTGAGAATGATGACAATCACTCAAGTCAAATAGCTTTGACCATAACAGGAAATATGTATCCAAAAAATTGTGCCTACAATTCATTCCTTGGCGCAGCTGAACTGTCAACTCTTATTTATTTATTTTTTTCTTCTTGGTTTTTTGAGACAGGGGTTCTCTGTGTAGCCCCGGCTGTCCTGGAACTCACTCTGTAGACTAGGCTGGCCTTGAATTCAGAAATCTGCCTGCCTCTTACTCTCAAGTGCTAGGATTAAAGGCATGTGCCACCACTGCCCAGTTAAGAGCCAAGATTTTAAAGCTCTACTAAAAACAAAACAAACAAACAAACAGAAAGACTTTATTTATGTTCATTTAATAACATGTCCATCATTTTTATGATTGGCATAAAAATATATATTGTATTGACTATAATTAAAAAGTAGACACTAATATTTAAATATATGATCTTCATGTTACCTATTCCGAAGAAAGATTTATACTGATATTATCATTTTATATTCATTGATTAAATTTATATTTGCCTTTTCATAAAAAATAAATAAATAAAAATGTTTTTGTGCCTTTAAAGATTTTATGTATTTACTCAATTATTTATTTTATGAGTAGTTTGCCTGTATATGTCTGTGAGTGCCTATTGCTCTTGGAGGCCAGAAGCAGGTGTCTGACATCCCTCCCATACCGTGCTTTTTAAATTATGTAAGTGTTGTGAGAGAACCATACAACTCATCAGTTAACTGTGAAATTTAGTTGTATTTTGGGTATTGCTGAGTTGAATCAAACTTTTTATATTTTCATCTTCCCATTAGCACTCACTCTGCTTCTGCCCAGTCCTCCCAGCCACAGAGCTCCTTTGCCTCTATGGGTTTGTCTGTTGTGAACTTTTGTGTAACTTTGTATCTGATCTCCTTCATGTGCTGCTCTGTGGGATGGTACAGAATTCTACTTGGCCCTCGCCTTTCATGTCTCCCCAAGATGAAGAGTTTACAAGTCTATGAAAGAGTGAAAATAGAAAGGTCTGGTCATTCACTCCATCCTGATGCTTTGATCAATGGTGGGCTTCATAAATGAAGGTGGTCCTGAGGTTGTATCACCTATAGGCTTAGTCGTCTGTGGAATTCTACTCCTTGATGTTTGCCCTGTGATGAAAATGCCTAGCTTTGCATTTCTCAGAATTTATCCATGCTGTTAGTCAACACTCACCCACACTGGTGAAGTTGGATCTGCTTCCATTATATTTGCTTGAGACAGGGTTTTGTTTTGTTTTTTTCAGGGTTGGTGATTGAAACTAGGGCCTCTTTCATAGTAGACAAGTCACTCTCCCTCAGAGCCACATGTCTAGACCAAGGTAAATTGTTTATCTATTGCTCTAGAACAAACTATTCCCAAACTTGGCACCACCGAACAATGCATATTTACTACCCAGTTCCTATGGGTTGGAGTTTAAGCCTAGCACAGAGTATCACAAGATACAGTCGCCTGAGTGTTTGATGGAAGAGCCCAGTTCCTAGCTCACTCATGTGGTTATTGACTGAATTGGTTCTTCCCAGGCCCCTCTCAGTTCATCTTGGCTATTGGCTGGCAGGCTATCCTTGGTCTCTTGTCATAAGGCCTTCCCGGAGTACTTCACAGTTTGCTGCTTGGCATCATCAAAGCAAGAAAGGGAGAAGAGAAGAGAGGCTACAAAGGAAGGGTAACTGGAGGGGTTTCAGTCTGCTGAACTCACAGGGATCACTCCGATAGGAGCACCCAGAGCAGGGGTTACTGGGGACAGTCCAGAGGTTTGCTTCACTCACCTTCACCTAGTGTCAGAAGATTGTGTTGTTGGTTAGCATGGTTCCAGGGGAACTGTGGAGACCGCATCTGAAATGCCCCTGGCAATATGACAGAAGTCCCTGAAGTCAGGCACGGATTCTTGGTCGTTGTCTGCTGTCTTGATAGTTCTCCCCTCTCACCTACCCTTCCACCAAGGTGCTGTCCTTAGTAATTAGTGTAGGCTAGGTCGTGTGAACACGTCTTCCTCACAACTCTAAAGACTGGAAAGTCCCACAGATCAGAGTTCCAGTGTGTTCGGTTCCTGACTTGGTAAGGGCCTCCTTCCGGTTTTGTCCGCATGATAGACGGAAACTTTTGTGTTTCTATTTACAAGGACCTTGATGACATCATAGTTCCACCCTTGTGACCATCTAACCTCAATTGCCTCCCTAGACGCTCCAAATCACACTGGGGATTAGAGTTTTAATGTGAAGTTGGGAGGGGACACAAACATTCCATAGCAGATGGTATGTATGATGGCTTTCAGACAGAGTAATCCCTCCTGTCTCCTCTCCCCCTGTGCTCCCCCACCCACCCCACTCCCACACCTACCTCCTGTCTCCCCCGCCTCCCTCCTGTTTCCCCTGCCCCCTGGCCCCCATCTGCTCCCTCTCCCCTCTCCCCCTCCCCCATCCCTACCTCCTGTCTTCCTCCCTCCTTTGTGCCCCCCTTCCCCTCCTCCTGTTTCCCTTCCCCCATCCCTACTTCCTTTCTCCCCCCTTTCTCCTCCCGCCCCCTGCCTCCCCCTCCTCCTGCCCTCCTCTCCCCCTCATCTCCCCCAACCCTCCCCTCCCCACCTCCTTCCCTGTCTTCTTCCTCATCCTCTCTCTGGTGCTTGGCTGTTATTCTTTCCCCTCCTTTGCTCTCTAGTTGTTTTCCTGGAACTCTGCTCTGCCTGTCAGATTTTTTTTAGGTCTTATTTTTGAAAACCATTCTCTTTTAGAATCTTACATCACTGCAACTCTGCTGTAAGTTTCTTGAGCCTTTTCTGTCTGGATCGCTAAGATAATCTGAGGTGAACCCAGTATTGTGGAGGTCCAGGGTACTGAGGTCAGACTGTCCTTTGTTCCCTTAGCCTTCCTAGCGCCGCGTGTAACTCTTTAATACAGTTTCTCCTGTTATGGTGACCTCCAACCATATTTCTGTTGCTACTTCATTACTGTCATTTTGCTACTGCTGGGAACCATATGTAAATATCTGTGTTTTCTGATAGTCTTGGGTGACCAACCCCTGAGAAAGGGACGTTCCGCCCTAAAAGAGATTGCAACCCACAGGTTGAAAATCACTGCCTTAGTACGTTGCAAAAGGCTCAGAATCCTTCAGATATTTATAAAGTGCAGAGATAAAACACTTGGGCACACCACACAGATGTATTGCATTGGCATTCTATTTTGTTATTTTGCCTCACTTTAAAGGAGCATACTTAAATATAAACAATTCATCCACAGTTCACTCATTCCTAAGACATGGTGGGCTGCTGATGTCTGTCTGCTACTGTAAGCTTGGCTACATTGACTGTTGCTGCCTTGTGTGCAGGAGAGGGATTTTTATAGCTGTAGGTGTCTTGAAAGCACAGTTCTGGGTGTTTGATGTACCAAAGATAAGAGGAAACCACCTGCTGTATTATGTTAACAATTAAATGCCAACAGTTTAGTAACAGACACAAAGCATTTAGTTAAGGGAAGAGCTTTTGTGTGCTGGCTGTGTTGTTGGAAATTTGCTAACTCACAGGACACTTCCTTTGAGCTAATGTTGATGTGGCATGCTGTTGATCAAAGCAGATTCTTGCGTGAATATAAGGCAAGTTGATAGAATATTGGGATTTTAAATAAAAACTGTTTTCATGTGATACTTTTTTAAAAAAAATCCACTCTATACTTATTTTTATTTGGTGATATTTTTATTCCTGTTGAGGGGTATTTTACCAAACTCTTATGTATTATTCTTTTTGCCATACTGATCTTTGAGCAAGGATTTTCTTAAGCTTTTTCTAAACTGGAAAGCTTTTGAACACCTGAGAGTAAACATTATTGTTAACTCCTTGAATGCATCATCCAACTTCAACAATTCATTTTCTTCTTTAATTTCTTTTTTTTTTTTTTAAGGCATTGTGACTGTTTACCTACTTGTATCAGTCTAGAGCACAATCAATATCCTCGAAGTTTTTTTTGTTTTGTTTTTTGATTTTGTTTTTAAAGACTTATTTATTATTATATGTAAGTACACTATGGCTATCTAGAGACACACCTGAAGAGGGCATCAGATCTCATTACTGATGGTTGTGAGCCACCATGTGGTTGCTGGGATTTGAATGCAGGACCTTTGGAAGAGCAGTCAGTGCTCTTAAACACTGAGCCATCTCTCCAGCCCTTCTTTAATTTCTTCCTTTTTTTTTTAAATTAAATATTTTCTTTATTTACATTTCAAATGTTCTCCCCTTTCTTAGTTTCCCCTCTGAAGTACCCCTGCTCACCAACCCACCCTCTCCTGCTTCCTGGCCCTGGCATTACCCTAGACTGGGGCATAAAGTCTTTACAGGACCAAGGGCCTCTCCTCCCATTGATGACTGACTAGGCCATCCTCTGTTACATATGCATCTGGAGCCATGAGTCCCACCATGGCTCCTTGGTTGGTGGTTGAGTCCTTGGGAGCTCTGGGGGGTACTGGTTAGTTCATATTGTTCCTCCTATGGTACTGCAAACCCCTTTAGCTCCTTGGGTCCTTTATCTAGCTCCTTCATTGGGGACCCTGTGCTTAGTCCAATGGATGTCTGTGAGTCTCTACTTCTGTATTTGTCAGGCATTGGCAAAGCCTCTCAGGAGACAGCTATAACAGGCTCCTGTCAGCCACCACTTGCTAGCATCCACAATAGTATCTGGGTTTGGTGATTGTATTTGGGATGGATCCCCAGGTGGGGCAGTCTCTGGATTGTCCTTCCTTCAGTCTCTGCTCCACATTTTGTCTCTATAACTCCTTCCATGGGTATTTTGTTCCCTCTTCTAAGAAGGAACGAAGTATTTACACTTTGGTCTTCCTTCTTCTTGAGTTTCATGTAGTTTGTGGATTATATCGGGTATTCCGATCTTCTAGGCTAATATCCACTTATCAGAGAGTGCACACCATGTGTGTTCTTTTGTGGTTGGGTTACCTCACTCAGGATGATATTCTCTAGATCCATCCATTTCCCCAAGAATTTCATAAATTCATTGTTTTTAATAGCTGAGTAGTACTCCATTATGTACCACATTTTTTGTATCCTCCTCTGTTGAGGGACATCCGGGTTCTTTCCAGCTTCTGGCTATTATAAATAAAGCTGCTATGAAGATAGTGGAGCATGTGTCCTTATTACTTGTTGGAGCATCTTCTGGTTATATGGTATTACTGGGTCCTCCAGTAGAACTATGTCCAGTTTCCTGAGGAACCGCCAAACTGATTTCCAGAGTGGTTGTACTAGCTTGCAGTCTCACCAGCAATGAAGAAGTGTTCCTCTTTCTCCACAACCTCTCCAGCATCTGCTGTCATCTGAGTTTTTGATCTTAGCCATTCTGACTGGTGTGAGGTGAAATCTCAGGGTTGTTTTGATTTGCATTTCCCTGATAACTAAGGATGTTGAACATTTCTTTAGGTGCTTCTCAGCCATTCTGTACTCATCAGTTGAGAATTCTTTGTTTAGCTCTGTACCCCATTTTTTTAATAGGGTTATTTGGTTCTCTGGAGTCTAACTTCTTGAGTTCTTTGTATATATTGGATATTAGCCCTCTATTGGATGTAGGATTGGTAAAGATCTTTTCCCAATCTTTTGGTTGCCAATTTGTCCTATTGATAGTGTCCTTAGCCTTACAGAAGCTTTGCAATATGAGATCCAATTTCTCAATTCTTGATCTTAGAGCATAAGCTATTGGTCCCTGTGTCCCTGTACTCAAGGCCCCTCTCCACTTTCTTTTCTATTAGTTTTAGTGTATCTGGTTTTATGTGGAGGTCCTTGATCTACTTGGACTTGAGTTTTGTACAAGGAGATAAGAATAGATCAATGTGCATTCTTCTACATGCTAACCACCAGTTGAGCCAGCATCATTTCTTAAAATGCTGTTTTTCCACTGTATGGTTTTAGCTCCTTTGTCAAAGATCAAGTGACCATAGGTGTGTGGGTTCATTTCTGGGTCTTCAATTCTATTCCATTGATTCACCTGCCTTTCACTGTATCAATACCATGAAGTTTTTAATCACAGTTGCTCTGTAGTAAAGCTTGAGGTCAGGGATGGTGATTCCACCCGAAGTTCTTTTATTGTTGAGAATAGTTTTCACTATCCTAGGTTTTTTGTTATTCCAGATTAATTTGCAAATTGCTCTTTCTAACTCTATAAAGAATTGAGTTAGAATTTTGATGGGGATTGCCTTGAATCTGTAGATTGCTTTTGGCAAGATAGCCATTTTTACTATATTAATCCTGCCAATCCATGGGCATGGGAGATCTTTCCATCTTCTGAGATCTTCTTCGATTTCTTTCTTCAGAGACTTGAAGTTCTTGTCATACAGATCTTTCACTCACTTGGTTAGAGTCACACCAAGGTATTTTATATTACTTGTGAAGGGTGTTATTTCCCTAATTTCTTTCTCAACCTGTTTATCCTTTGTGTAGTGGAAGGTCACTGATTTGCTTGAGTTAATTTTATATCCAGCTACTTTGCTGAAGTTGTTTATCAGGTTTAGGAGTTCTCTGGTGGAATTTTTGTGGTCACTTAAGTATACTAATTTATTATTAGTATGTGTGTGTGTGTGTGTGTGTGTGTGTGTGTGTGTGCATGCCACTATATGCATGTGGAAGTCAGATGACATTTTTAAAATATATTTTAAAATTTTATGTGTATGAGTGTTTTGCCTGTATGTATGTATGTGTACCATGTGCATGCCTAGTGTCCATGGAGGTCAGAAGAGGTTGTTGGATCCCTGAGAACTGGATTTAAGACAGTCATGAGCTGCCTTTTGGGTTCTGGGAACCAAATCTGGTCCTCTGCAAGAAAAGCAAGTGCTCCTAACCACTGATCCAGACCCAGTAGGCAACATTTGAGAGTTGGTTCTCCACTTCCACCATGGGTTCTAGGAGTTGAACTTGGGTTATCAGGCTTGGAAGCAAGTGCCTTTACCCATTGAGCCGTCTTGCCAGCCCAACATTGTTTTCTGAGCAGCAATGTGTTTGTGTCTGTACACATGTCTATGTGTTGTATGTGGGGGTGTGCCACTCATGTGTACATGTGTGCTTGTATGTGTGGAGGCCTGAAGTCAATACTGGGTCACTCTCCACCTTATTTACTTACTTACTTACTTACTTGTGGGAGGCATATACATATATGTGTATCTGTCTGATCAGGCTTGCACATGCAGAGGGTAGAGCAGAACATGAGGTAGTTTTCTGTTACTTCCTTGACTTGACCTCAAGACAGAATCTCTCACTTATTAAGTGGGAAGCTCACAAACTCACCATTTCAGCTAGGCTATCTGGCCAGCATGTTTTTGTGATCCACTCTTTAATGCTGGGGTTATCGGCATCCATAGCTATGTCTGACTTTTTCTACCGGTGCTGGGAATTTGGACAATTACTGCTCAGGTTGAGCAGAAAGCACTTTGACACAGGGGACCATCTCCCTAATCCTTTTTTTTTTTTTTTCCACTTTCACTGAACCTCTTTGACTTGGCCAGCAGGCCAGCGGGGCAGTGAAGACCAGAGATCTGACTTTCTCTGCCTCTTTTGCACTGGGATTTTGGGGTACCATGCCCAACTTATTTACATGGGTATTGGAATCACTTTGCCACCTGAGCCATCTCCTCAGCCATTTGAGTGGACTTTTAAAATGTAAATGTTAATATTAGTTTTTTATTTAAAAGATAGGATATTTGTGCTAGCACAGAATATTAATAATATTCATTCAAAACATTATTCAATGTTCCCATGAGCTCAGTAATTATCTAGGTACACTGTTATTAGTTCCCCTCTGAGGCAGTTTTATAGATATGGTGTGTGATAGGTTTCTTTTCTCCATCAGCTGCTCAGACTAGTGCTTTATCAGGCCAGTGTTCTACTGATAGAACACTGATAGATGATAGGCTTGTCATCTGTATGTTTTGTAAGAATGTGACATAAACTCTTAAGATGGGTTTGTGCACGAGGTCTAAACACTATCCTGGGAAGCTAGAGAGATAGATCCATAGTTAATAATACTTGCTGCTCAAAAAAAAAAAAAAAAAAACTTGCTGCTCTTCCAGAGGACCTGAGTTTCTAGCACCCATACCAGGGTGCTCACAAACTTGTAACTCCTGCTCCAGGGAATCGGATTAGATACCCTCTTCTGGTCTCTACTGGTACCTGCTCACCTGTTCACACACTTTGGGCACACACATACATACATACATACATACATACATACAGACAGACAGACAGACAGACAGACATATCTATGTATATACACATAAATTAAAACAACAACAAAAAAGATATTATCTTAGTTGGGGGTCGGGGTGAGTGATGTGTGCCTGGAGTCTCATTGTTCAACAGATGAGCATATTGTGAGTTCTAGGCTAGCCGAGGCTATAACAAGAACCATCTCAGGACTCCATTCCTAAAATGAAGTCCAGGGATCAGCTATTAGTAGCACCTAGGCACTACAGTGTTTGTAGGGATGCTCTGCCAATGCCACGCTGTACTGTTAGTCTCCTCTCATGGCTTGTCTGTGTCTCCCTTGCAGATAGCTGTGGTCATGGGCTCCTGTACGGCAGGAGGTGCCTATGTGCCTGCAATGGCTGATGAAAACATCATTGTACAGAAGCAGGGTACCATCTTCTTGGCTGGACCACCATTGGTAAGAATATAAGACTCTTGGTTGATGGATTATTGATTTATTGAAGTTAAATATACAACACATAA
Source organism: Montemys delectorum (assembly GCA_019843815.1). NCBI lineage: Eukaryota > Metazoa > Chordata > Mammalia > Rodentia > Muridae > Montemys > Montemys delectorum. The sequence goes on from JADRCD010179265.1 coordinate 22,712, forward strand.
ACTATTCTATGATTTAGAAATATGCTAAGTATAATGCATCACATAAATTCACTGTTGTAAATCTTAATTGTTTGCTTCAGTTGCATTAAGCATATTTGCTTTATCATGCAACTGTTGCCATATCTAACTCTAGAAGGTTTTTTTCCTGTAACACAAACCCATTAAATGCTCCCTAATGTCCCCATCCTACCCCTTTCTCTTTGAGATAGGGACACAATGTGTAACCCTGGCTAGCCTAGAACTCACTATGTAGGTAGACCAAGCAGGCCTTGAACTCACAGAGATCAATCTGTTCCTGCTTGGATTAACATGTGCCATATCTTGCCTCACCCTTCTCTTTTTTGACTCTTAAGAGTTTGACTGCTCTGGGTTATATAGTGTGCAACTGTGCGCCTCCATGGACATAATGAAGCTCTGGAAAAGATCATAAATGTAAAGTGGAAGAAACATGGTGTGAGAAACAGTTTCGTTTGTTTGAGACTATTACATGCCTGGCTCATTCTAGAATGTGTTTTAAGCTGGATGTCTATCGCTGTACAATGAATATGTGCTGAAATATTGACAAAAACAGCAATTCAGATTATGCTGGGTTGTAGCTTGGTGGTAGAACATGTACTTAGTATGTGTCAATATTAATCCTACACATACACACACCCACACAAAGAAAGGTGGGGAGGAGAGGAGGGAGGGAAGAATATGAATGAATATGAATTCAAAGTAGAGTTGAAGTCTTATTAGACTAGACTTGAACTCGGTTTGTTTTTTTTTTTTTTTTTTTTTTTTGCTTTTCAAGACAGGGTTTCTCTGTATAACTCTGGCTGACCTGGAACTCACTCTGTAGACCAGGATGGCCTCGAACTCAGAAATCCACCTGCCTCTGCCTCCCAAGTGATGGGATTAAAGGTGTGCTTGAATTATGTATTTCAAGGAATCCTTCTGCCTCTGTCTTTTAAGCGCTTGGATTACATACATATGTCACCAGTCCTGGTTCAAAGATTAATAATTTTATGGAGACCTTGGACACAATTCTGCACAACACAATTCCCAGGCTCTCTAACAAGCCCAGGATCAGAGGATCAGAGCCAGTCCCACAACATCTAGGAGAAGCTCCACTCCCAGGTGCTCTAACAAGCCCAGGATCAGAGAATCAGAGGTGAGGAGGACATAACATCTATCCCAACACCGGGAGTAACTGAGACCAGTGGGACCTTGGCACACAGGAACTCCACCAGACCAGTGGCATGGGTTCCTTCCAGTCTGTCTGGGCTGGTGCTCTGAGCAGACATTGGGTGCAAATTTTGTAGCCAGTCCCACAACACCCAGAGGAAGCTCCATTCCTAGGCCCTCTACCAGGCCCAGGATCACAGGATCCCAGAATCAAAGGATCACAGAGACAGCTTGACTCTGAGGAGTTCTGACACAACCAGGATCACAGATAGGATAGGCCCCAGTCAGATTTAGCCAGGGCAGGTAGCACTAGAGATAACCAGATGGCCAGAGGCAAGGGTAAGAACATAAGCAACAGAAACCAAGGTTACTTGGCATCATTAGAACCCAATTCTCCCACCATAGCAAGTCCTGGGCACACCATCACATTGGAAAAGCAAGATTGAGATCTAAAATCACTTCTCACTTCTCACGATGATGATACAGGACTTTAAGGACATAAATTACTTCTTCAAAGAAATACAGGAGAACACAGGTAATTAGCTAGAAGCCCTTAAAGAGGAAACACAAAAATCTCTGAAAGAATTACAGGAAAACACAATCAAACAGGTGAAGGAAATGAGCAAAACCATCCAGAATCTAAAAATGGAAATAGAAACAATAAAGAAATCACAAAGAGAAACAACCCTGAAATTAGAAAACCTAGGAAAGAGATCAGGAGTCTTAGATGCAAACATCACCAACAAGAGATAGAAGAGAGAATCTCAGATGTAGAAGATACCATAGAAAACATTGATACAACAGTCAAAGAAAAATGCAAAAAGCCAAAAGATCCTAATCTAAAACATCCGGAAAATCCAGGACACAATGAGAAGACCAAACCTAAGGATAATAGGTATAGAAGAGAGTAAAGACTCCCAAGGTAATGGGCCAGTAAATATCTTCAACAAAATTATAGAAGAAAACTTCTCTAACCTAAAGAAAGAGATGCCCATGAACATATAGGAAGCCTACAGAACTCCAAATAGACTGGACCAGAAAAGAAATTTCTCTCGTCATATAATATTCAAAACACCAAATGCATTAAACAAAGAAAGAGTTTTAAAAGCAATAAGGGAAAGAGTAACATATAAAGACAGGCCTATCAGAACTATACCAGACTTCTCACCAGAGACTATGAAAGCTAGAAGATGCTGGGCAGATGTCATACAGACCCTAAGAGAACACAAATGCCAGCCCAGGCTACTATATCCAGCAAAACTCTCAATTACCATAGATGGAGAAACCAAGATATTCCATGACAAAACAAAATTTACACAATATCTTTCCACAAATCCAGCCCTACAAAGGATAATAGATGGAAAACATGAACATAAGGAGCAAAACTACATCCTAGAAGAAGAAGCAAGAAAGTAATCTTTCCACAAACCCACACAAACCTAACTCCACCTCTAACAACAAAAACAGGAATAACAATTACTTTTTTAATATCTTAATATGAAAATTAATATTACCAATATATCCTAATTGATTAAAATCCAAAAATATGAGGAATTAGAAATTTGTTGGCTGTCATCCAGTGGTCTCTCTAATTTGGTAATTGGAGAAATAGGTCCAATATTGGACAATCCATATACACTTTCTGCTTGTTTGTACGTGACAGTGTTTTCTTGGGTTCCACATAATGGTCTTGAAATCAGGCTTCTCCTGTCTCATCCTCTCTATTAGTAGTATTGTTTATTTCATGTTTTTACACTATACTGTGGTTTTCAGAACAGCTTACATATTTCAAAAGTTTATACAGCTAGAAGAAACATAGACAATTATCTTGGGAGGTGGCTTGTAAGAGAACAATGAAGAGTGAGACTGAATGCTTTGCTTGACGTTTGTAACTATTGTATCAAGTTTGAAGAAGAGGACTTTATAAGTTACTCTTTCTCTTAGATGAATGCTTTTCAAAACCACCATTGCCAGTGAACCTGATTCTTACCCTCACCTAAAGTCTGTGCCACCCTCCATACAGAACCATTGTTCCCTGAAACAGTTGGTGAATGACTTCATGGATAGACCATCTTAATCCACACACCATTTTTTTTTTAATTAGGTATTTTCTTTATTTACATGTACATTTTCCCTTTCCCAGGTTCCCCTCCAAAACAAACAAACAAACAAACAAACAAAAACAAGAACAAACCCCTTTTGCCTCCCCCTTCCCCATGCCTGTCACCCCACCCTCTCCCACTTATTGGCCCTGGCATTCCCCTACACTGGGGCACAAAACCTTCACAAGGCCGAGGTCCTTTCCTCCTATTGATGATCGAATTTGCAATCCTCTACTATATACCTGCTGCCAGTACATTCAATCCCACCCTGTATAGTCCTTGATTGGTGGTTGGGTCCCTGGGAGCTCTGAGGGTACTAGTTAGTAATTTCTTAAACGAATGTAACCTGTTCTCTGTGGGCTGAGAATAACGACAATCACCAAATCAAATAGCAGGAAATCTATATCCAAAAGTCATGCCTACAATTCATTCCTTGGTGCAGCAGAACTGTCAGCTCTCAGCTTAACTATGATGGGGGTAAAATCCTTTGGTGATGTGAGGGTCATTGAAGTACAGCCTTATTACAATGAACTCCAGTGTCTAAAAATTGTTCTTATTTTGGGCTTGTACCACAGTAAGAGCCAAGATTTTAAGCTCTACTAAAACCAAAACAAAGAATCAAAAAGATTTATTCTATTTATCTATTTATGTTCATTTAAGAAAATACTAATAGTAATGTATTATTTTAAACTATACAATTAATATGTTTGGAGTTATTTAAAATTTATATTGAGAACAATGTACTTTCAGTATTGCTGTAGACAAGCATCTATATAAGACTGTTAAATTGATTGTTTATATCAAACAACTTTTATAATACTCATTTTTATTGTTACAATATTTTATAAGTTTGAAAGAATATGACAAAATAAAAAAAAGAAAGGTAAAAAATAAAATAAAATTAAGTACTAATCAATCAAAAAGAAAAAGAATTTTATGGGTCTGGGGATATTGCATTGGTAAGGTACTTGCTACACAAGCACAAGGACCTGAGTTTCGGGTCCTTACACCCACATAGAAAGTGTGGCGTGGTATCATATATGGCATATGCTTGTAATTCCAGTGCTGGAAAGGCAGAGATCCAAGGATTCCAGGGCCCTTGACAACCAGACTAAACCTGACTGGTGAACTCTAGGCCCCACTGAACGACCAAAGTGGATGTCTCCTAAGCATTGATGCTTGAATTTGAACTCTGACCTCATGTGTATGTGTGCGCACATACATGTACACCTGCACACTCATTGCACGCACACACACACACACACACACACACACATATACACTCACAGATTTCAGTAGGGTAGCCACATAGAATTAACTCTAAGCCTGGAGTCCTTCTAAGAACTGTGTGTAGCTCACTGGTCTTCACTTCCTTTCGGCTAACTCCATGGTAGAGATTCTCAGTAATGCATTTGTTATGTTAACATGTCATACTGTGGTTCTAGATCTCAAAGCGGGGAATTATGTGCCTTACTATAGAATATACCATGTACAGAAAAACCCAAGAATATCTGATAATTAGTAGAAAGTCCAAGGAATTATACAACTATAACATATAAGCAATAAAACATTATTCAAACATAGGAAGGTCTTTACAGCATGGATGGGAAATATGTAAGACACACACACAAAACTGTGGTGTCATTTTGGTAATATTAAGGGGTACTAAATTCATGGAATAGAAGGTAGAATAGAGGCTGTCAGGGTCTAGGGGGAGGGATGAAAGGGGAATGGCCACTGCTGAATGGAGTTTCTTCTGAGAGTGATGGACTGTTCTGGAATTAGGTAGGGGTGACGGCTGTACAATCTCAAGATTTCAAAAAAAGCCTTTGAAATGTATGTTTTACAATAGTGGGGCCCAAGCCATGTCAGTTACTAGTAAGAGTTCATTTTCATGCAAAGTAAGTATTCTCCTAAGTGATTTCTACTAACAGTTATAGAAGATGAGGTAGACCAGAAGGAGCTGGTACTTTAAATGTGGCAACACTCCAATGTTATTTTGATGTTTTATTTTCTTATCTGTTATCATTTCCCATGCTGTTTGTGATAGCGCTCCTTGGCTCATGAGAGCAAAGTGTACTCAACACTTACCTTTGCATGGTGAGGAGTGCAAACTTTTGCAAGGAAAGGTGTGAGTGAAGTTTGGAAACTTCTGGTGGGAAAATTCATGGCATGTAGTGCTGGTGCCACATCCAGTGTTTTAGAAGGGTTCATTGAGGTCTACCTATGGATTCAGATGTACTTCCCTTAGTGACCAGTGGAAGCCTGGAGGTCTCCAGATCTGAACTTCTGTCAGTGGTCCATGAGAGACTAATGTCTAGGGGGGGAAGAAGCTGAAGGGCCATGCACTGAGAATCCTGGGTCCTGACCCTTGTTTGTAGACAGCTAAGGAAAGGCTTTGAAGGGTGTGGTTCAGGTGCTGTTGAAGTAACTTAGTGTGGTTGAAGCAAATAACTAAGAAGAGGAGGGCTTGGGGGAACTTGCTGTTCTCCTGGCTCCTTTACCTCCCCAACTTGATGTTTACTAGAATGCACTCTTTTATTGTTTCTGACTTGTGTCATTGAACCTTTCACAGCATCAAGCATGTTGTGGGCGTTCAACAAATACTAACTGATGACAACCCTATTTTTCCCCACTAGAAATTAGTCAGATTCCTGAGAATAAATATAGTATATCTGTTGTTTATCTCTTTTTATGACTTTAAATATTCAGACACCTCTTATAATTAGTTATTGTCTGGACTGAAAGCCATTTTGTACTGATTTTTTTTTTTTGGAAAGAGAACCAATAATTAACTTCTGAGGGTGGGATAATTGGAGGTGAAAATTTTAATTGCCTCTCTCTGTGGAAAGATATTTTGTTTAAAACAGAGCTTTTGATACAGTGAAGAATAGCTTCCCTGGGCTATATTTGTTAATTCTTGTTATTTTAATTTTTATCTCAAGAAACAGATTAATCACGTCAGTAAGTAGGAATCAACAAACAGCTTCTACCAGATGAGGTTGGCATTTAATTCTAAATGACTTTTTCTTTCATTTTCATGCTGTAGTTTCTTGGCCTATAGTTAAATCATTCTTGATTTATTGCTTGATTTTTTTCTTCCTTTCCTTGGCTCCATTCTGTCAGATCTTAGATTTGGGTAACTTATGTAGGTGAATTTTTTCCCACTTTAAAGATAAAATAACTAGATTTTATAGCTCTAGTTATTGAATATTTGAAGATGAATGAATCTCCCTAGGAACCCACAGTGTAGAGCAGATAACAGAAATATGTGAAGAGTGCTGAAATACAGACCAGAAGGTAGCATGTAAATGTGTAAGTGAGATTCTCTTCCCGGACCCTTAGCTAGGCCAGCATTACATGGTTTAATACCATAGGGTATCATCACCATGAGGACTCCTGCAGGCCAAGAGGGAGCTCACCAGGTAGGTGAAAGAAAAAGGAATCCCAGACAGTAAGAGGTGACGATACACAGTGGGCAGCAGCAGCATGAAGAGGAGGGTGAGTTCCCTCTGACTCCTTCGTTTGTACAGGAGCTGTGGGCAGCTTTCTGTGAGTCTGGGTTTAGGTTTCCTTTCTGTAGAGTGGGGATAATAATCATTCGCTTTGCCTGGAGGTGGGAGGCGAAAGCACAGTGGACTTCAGCTCTGTGGAAGGAAGAATGCAGGTGTGGTCAGCTTAAGCAATGTGCTTGTTAGTATTGTCCGTGGACCAGGCTCACCCTGGCTTTTATCCTTGTAGGTGAAGGCAGCTACTGGCGAAGAGGTGTCCGCTGAGGATCTCGGAGGTGCTGACCTGCATTGCAGGTAAAGCAAGAGCAGATGTTTCCTTTTAGGGCCAGTGGCCTTTGTGTTTGTTCAAAGGAAGTTTTTACATTGTTTCCCCTCTGCTTATCTTGCTAGATCAAACCATACTTTGTTTCCAGACCGCTGCTCAGAGTTCAGTTCTCTGGCTTGTAGAGAGGGTTAAGCTCCTTAAGAACAAACGAATGAACAACCCTTAGTGTGTGTTTGTGTACAGGCAAATGTGGATGCACTCATGTATGTGAGTGTACATGTGCCATGATGACATGTGGAGGTCAGAGCATAGCTTGTGAAAGTCAAGTCTTCCTGCCACCACCACCATGTGGGTTCTGGGAATTGATTCAGGTTGTCAGGCTCAGAGAAAGCACCCTATCCTCTGAGCCAGTGTCAGCACAGAGGCTGAGCTAATCATCTCTCTATCCTTCCATAGTATACATGTTGCCAAAGCACGCACGGCACCTCAGCTTTCCACTGAGGCCCGAGAGGCAGTTTCTCATGGATTTAACAAACCTCACTCGAATGCTTGTTATATATCAGCCATGATCTTATTGTCCAGATGGAATTGAGGGACTTGATAGATTACCGAGGAAGGATACAGGGGAAGATGATAGAGAAGATGACAGGAAATTACACACTCTCTCTCTCTCTCTCTCTCTCTCTCTCTCTCTCTCTCTCTCTCTCCCTCTCCCCCTCCCCCCGTTTGAGACAATGGCATGGGGTGGGGGAACAGATTTGAAGCTGGAGTGTGGATCAGACATTTCTGTAATCCTGAGAAGTTAGGGGTGTTTGAGAGATTGCTTAGCAGGCATTTGGCTATGAGGGCAGGATCTTGTTAGGAGGTGGCACTTAATTCAGACGGGACAGTTCACCTTACCCTGAAAGCATACAGGGACTCAGCACAGTGTCCTAAAGGGCAGGTAGACCATCAGTCAGGGACAAGGAGCCCAGTGACTATGGTAGGAGAAAGGTTGGAATCTTTCCTACAAAAGGCCATGCCTTTTGACTAGCTTAAGGGACCTTTATCTCAACCTTTCCCTCACTCCTCTCATTCACCACTTGTTGGGGTTGATTATTGTAGTGGACTTACTTTTTACTGTTTTTGTTTTGTTTTGTTTTGTTTTTTTCTGTAGACTAGGTTGGCCTCGAACTCAGAAATCTACCTGCCTCTGCTTCCTGAGTGCTGGGATCAAAAACATGCTACCACCAGCTAGCTGACTGATTCACTCAGGAGAAAGAGACGAAGGTAGTATTTGGGGAACAATATTATTTACATTTTAGCAATTTTAAAAGGGTGAAGCTGTAGGTACTCTATCTTATTCAGTGTAGGGACTCTGGAATTTAGCTTCCATTTGTCTTCTCAATTGCCCTTGTGACTTAGCAGAAGTCATGAGCTTCTTTGAAGCCCATCTGCTGCCGTGTAATACGAAGATTGGAATAGAGCACTCCTCATTAGTGCTCATCAAATACTTTGTTAGCATTACTTCCTGTAGTCCATGAAGATCTGTTGGCTGTCCTGGGGAAATGGGAGGGCGGTGACGACTTTTTGAAAAAATAGGGTTGAACTAACAGCTGGTTGAAGAGCTTGCCTCGAAAGCTGGACAACACAGTCCTAGACCTGGAGCCTGGTGGAAAGAGAGCTGACTCCTGGAAGTTCTTCTCTGACCTTGGCTTATGGGCCTTGGCATGAGTGTTGTATGTACAGCACACCACACAGATAGAAACATATACACCATATACACATATATCACACCACACACACACAAACACACACACCGTACACACATATACCACACCACACACACACAAACACACACACCGTACACACATATACTACCACCACCCACACACAAACACCACATACACATACACCACACACACATATATACTATACACACCACACACGCACAAACACACCACACAAACACCATACACATAAAAACATACTACACCACACACCTCACACCACACACACACACACACACACACACACACACACTAATAATAATAATGATGAGTTAGTAAAATCCACAAACCCAAACAAACAATGTTAAAGCTGGGCACCTCCATAATCCCTGCACTCAGGAGGCTAAGGAAGATTGTCTGTTTCAATTAAAAAAGAAACACAAAATGAGTCACAAATTCTTTGGGTTCTCTGTCTTTTCAATATATGTTTATACCTGCTTAGTCGTCATTAAGCATTAACTTTAAACAAACATTTACATAATATCCAAGATTTCTCTCTCCTGTTATGGCAAATTTTAAGCATCTTTCACTAGAAAGTATTGAATTTAATGTTGAATTAGAATCTTCTTTCTGCTTCCATTTCTACTGATCACAGTGCAGCTAGGAGTCAGTAGCTACAACTGCCATTAGGTGTGAAGCATTTTGAGCTAATTTGGGCTGTAAAATCTATCTAGGAGCTGGAGGGGCTGCCATGTGTGCTCTGGAGGAGTAAATGTGGTCTCTGCTCTTAGAACACCAGAATGACTTTCAAAAGTTGGACAGATTCCCTAGACAAGATAGCAAAACTGTTTGTAATGCTTTACCCATACTGTCTTAGTTTGAGGTTTGTTGCTGTGAAGAGACATGACCACAGCAACTTTTATAAAGGAAAACATTTCATTGGGGCTGGCTTACAGTTTTGAAGGTTTAATCCATTATTGTCATGGTGGGGAATGCACAGGCAGACAAGGTGCTGGAGAATCAGCTGAGAGAACGAGCAAGCCCTAGTCAATTTGTGTGTGAAATAGCAAGCCACTGCTTGGGACAGAACTGATCCCTAGAGCTGAACTTATGCCTCATGTACGTTTGAATGGCTGAGAACCCCCATGGCTTTCACCACAGAGCCACTGTATCTGTTCTCATTTTTACCTTTTGTCTGAAGGTCAGTGTATTTGAGCCTTTTTATTTACTACAAATGGGAGTGGACCCTCACATATGACTTGGAAGGAAGGCAGCTCAGCACTCTGAGAGAGGAGTGACTGAAAGACCCCCAGAGCTGGGGAGACCCTCACTCAAGTCTCGGGATGACGCGACCACCCAATAACTCACGAGAGACCGATCTTGATGCAACTGCATGAGGTTTATTCAGGGGGAGGAAGGGAAGCCAGATCTGGGGTAGAACACGTAGCCTAGCAGGCTAGAGGAGTTTGACTCTGAACACAAGGAACAAGGGGTATTTAAAGGGAAAAACCACAAACTAGGGGGAGTGAGGGGGAATTCCAACCCAAGGTATTCAGTCAGTTAGGGAGGGGAACATATTCATTTTAGGAATGTAGTCTTCATCTACCGGTCAGCAGGGTAGAGAGCCTCGTGAACCAATTGACCTTCATTCCTAGTTCCGCCCTCATTGTGGATCAGTCAGGAGGGGCAGGTCTCAGGAACCAGAGCCCTGAGACTCTGAGTTAGCCAAGTTCCTGGAACCCAGAGCTCTTAACCGGCTGACCTGCATTCTTAGTTCTGCCCAGTCTGCTAGGGGTCATACAAAACTTGTTTTTATATCTTTCATACTTTTCAAGACCACTGTGGGCATCTGCAACAAAGCCTCAGCTGGCTACTGCTGTGTCATGTAACTACGCTGTGCATGCATGCATCACACATGATTCTGTTTAAGGCACTCAGGAAAAGCCTTAATAGAAGTCCTATGAGCAAGCCCTGTAGCCTTCAGGTCAGGGTAAGATCCAAGATGTGAGCTCTGATGCAGCTGCTGCTGGTCCTAGTCTCTGTGGCTCTGGCTTTCCTCTCTTTATAAGATGATGGTTTGTAAGGATGATGTTCTCTGTGAGGGTGATGCTCTTTTGCCAGGGTCATTAGGAAAGTAAAAAAAGATAACATCTGTTAAGGAAGCAAAGATGTCCTCATGCTCAGGTCAGGGAGAGTGTTTGGGACTTGTGATATTTAATTACTTTTCTCCTCCAGGTTGTGACTATTAGAGTGTGTTTTACTCTGCAGAAAGTCTGGGGTCACTGATCACTATGCTTTGGATGACCACCATGCCCTTCACTTAACAAGGAAGGTTGTGAGGAGTCTCAATTATCAGAAGAAACTGGATGTGAGTAGGAACCTTTCTGTCTTTCCTTTTCCTGAGGAACACTTTGTCCTGTCCCGAATCCTGACCTTAAACACAGTGCATTTGTCCTAAATTTCCATAGGTTACCATTGAACCTTCTGAGGAGCCCTTATTCCCCGCAGATGAACTGTATGGAATAGTTGGTGCGAACCTTAAGAGGAGCTTTGATGTCCGAGAGGTATGTGGGAGGCGGGAGCCAAGCCGTGAGTCAAGCTGCCACCCCTAAAGTTTCAGTTCATGCAGAGGGACAACTGTGGGCCTTAGTAAGGAGTGGTGACAGCCACGAGTGCTGTCCTGGCTGGTATACCTGGTGTTGCTGGTCTACAGTAAGCAGCAAATGAGGAAAGGCTCTCAGTGATTGGGAAGTGTTCACTGTACCACGAAGAAGCTAGGTTTGTTCACGGGTGGAACTTGATGCTATTGTGGGCAGCAAGAATGACCGAGGGCAGTCATACCATTTTCAACTACTTTTTCTCAGTGTTCTTATTTTCACCAAATAGTCAAAATGTCAGTAAGTTGTTAGAAGAGAAAAACATACCTTTTTAGATCAGTATGACATTAGCAAAGAGTAGACAATTATAGTTGGAAGAGTTGCTATGGTTACAGATTGTGACATAGCCTTCTGGAAGCTAGAGTGACAGTTTCTAGTGTTTGCTTAGAGTGTGTAGGCTTTGATTTTTCTTCAGTTCTCTATAGCTGGCAGAATACATTTTAAATTAGGAAATCATCTTAATGAGATTCTTTGCTGGAAACTTTAATATCTTAAGTTACTTTCCCTCTTGACTATAAGACTATTTTGTATTGGCTATGGGGTGGTGAGGTGGTGGTTAGAAAACACAGAAAATAAAATAAAATTGCTTGTTCTCTCATTCAGAAAGAACAACTAACATTTTGATATTTTTGGCTTAATCTGTATATACAGTTAGCTCTCCGTATCTGGGGATTCTGTGTACATGGATTCTACCAACCACAGCCAGAAATCCTTTAAAAGGATATTTTTCTGTACTGATCCCGTACAGATTTTTTTCTTGTCATTATTCCCTAAACAGTATAGTATTGCAACTGTTCATATGGGGCATTTATCTTCTGTTACTTATTCTAAGAAATCTAGAGATGGGGCTAGAGAGATGGCTCAGCAGTTAAGAGCACTAACTGCTCTTCCGAAGGTCCTGAGTTCAAATCCTAGCAACCACATGGTGGCTCACAACCACCCATAATGAGATCTGATGCCCTCTTCTGGTGCGTCTGAAGACAGCTACAGTGTACTTACATATAATAAATAAGTAAATAAATAAATAAATAAATAAAAATCTAGAGATGATTCAAAGTTTAAAGGAGTACACATAAATGATATGCAAGTATTAAGACATTCTATGCAAGGGACTTTAGCATCTATGGATTTGGATATGGACATAGAACGAGTCCTCATGGATGAGGGATGACTGTACATAGACATACATGCACACATACATGCACATATAATGTGTTTCTAATACATAATAATGTATACATAATGTATATATATATATATACACACACACACATATGTTTAATCCCTTTCCCCCACATATATAAGTTTTTTAAAATTCTATTTTTTCTGGTATAAATTATACATATTACTCCATATCCTTAAAAATCTCTTCAGTAACCATTTCTCCATGGCTAGCTCTCAATTCCCAAAGTGGTGTCTGGCAACATGGTAGGCAGACTTTTTGTGTTTTCTTGTTTTTGTTTTTTGTATGAATTGGTGAGATTGTGCTGTTGAGATGTCTCCAGATATGGAAGCAATATTTGGTTACTGCTGTTAAGTCTTGGATTTTATAGAAATTCTGCTTTAGTAACATGACTGAGCTACGAAGTTTAGATTTACTTTTTAACCTGACTTTTAATCAAGAACAGACAGAAAACCATGGTGCTCATGATCTGCTGAGATGGCCAAGAATCTTCTTCTAGAATTCTTCACTTACCTGACAGCATTTACTGAGAGCAGATTCTGAGCATACCGTCCCTGCCTCCGAAAGCTTCTTACTGGTCTTTAGTGGAAACCTAGCCTTTGTGCTGTTTGCTGGTCATTTGTTATGATGTTTCCATTTTCTTTGCAATAAATAAGCCTCACAGAGAGGCCTCTGGGGCACATGCAGCACACGCAGCTGTCATGATACTGGAGCAGCCTGGTCTCTGGGGCTTCTTCAGTCAGGTGCAGTGGTGACCCAGCCTTTCCGAGCACTGGTCTCTGCTGCTAGAATATTATCTCATTACTTATCTGTTCCTGAAGTTTGACTTCTTCTGAAGGTAATTAGTGTACTTTATGTATGAGTGGTATTAAAGAGAAAGCCAGTCTGAGGCTGTTTTATACGAAGGGCCCTGGATTTCTGGGGCCCCTGGGGCGCTTCACCTTCATGTGGAAGAATGACTCTGTGATGTGCTGACTGTTGGTCAAAAGGTTCACTTTACGCGGTCTGTAGGACCAAAAAAATGTTTTCCTCCCATAGTTAGGAAAATAAGTAAAAAAGTAACTTAAAGTAAGCTTTTTTCTTTCTGCAAAGAGAGATGCCAAGATGAGCCCCCCATTTCTCTGCTGAGGGAGCATGAGCATCATGGAGTACCATGTTCCAACTCAAATGAGTTCAAGAGACACCCAGAACAGGCTTCGTGGGCAACAGACATGGAGTCAGGTCCTCAAGCATGCTGAGCATGCACTCTACTAAAAGACTTATGTGATGGAAACTCAAGGATAAAGTCTTCTGCTCCTTTTAGACTGACAATACATGTTGCCAGGCTCTCAGCTGCCTCGTAGTGAGACTTAATGAACATTTATTGAGGCTGAACAGTAATAATAGCTGCTTTTTAGTCGGAGACCATGTGCTTTAGTTAATACTTTTTAAGTGTGATCCTCTGTTGAGAGTGGGTCAAAAACAGGCTTAGAGAGCTTTATGGACTGTTTGGGGGAGGCAGGCAGTACTAGGGATGGAAGCCAGGGCTTCACACACGTTCACCAAGTAATAGGCGACTAAGCCATATCCCCAGGGCATAAGGGTCTTGTGATGAGTTTCCCTGTGGTAGAGCTGCCGTTGGACCCACTGTTCCTCTTGGCATCATGTACAGGCTCCTTTCCTACCAGTTCATCTCTTTCCCCAGCTGTCAGAACCCCTTCTTCCCCTTTGCAATGTCACAGAGTAAATGACAGTGTTTTCTAAGAAGTGACTTACTTACCCTGGCACATCGGGTCACAAACAGAATCATCCCCACGTTCCTCACTCCAAGCCCTTAGCTGGACTTTGGATTTTCATCAGTTCTTTGAAGCCCCACTATGGCACCGATCAGGCCTCTGGAGCTCTGGGCTTAGCTATCAGCTCCAGATTCTCTTCTGCATCTCCTGTGTGCAGCTATTTCCAAGACTTTAGCCTTGTCTCCTTGTTTGGCTCCCGTTTCATCCAGAGTTCTATGGACTGTCTAATTTCACAGAAGGCTGTTGAGTGAGTTCAGTCTTCCCACAGCCTCCCTGTAGATAGTTTTTGTTTCATAGAGCTTATTTATTTTGTATGTGTGTGAGTGTTTGCCTACATGTGTTTATGTATACCATAAGCATCAGTGTGGGATGACTCCGGGCACTGACAGTGCACATATCAAGGGAAATTCTGAAGAGCTTTTCTGTGTAGCATGAGATTGAACGTGACATCACTGAGAATTTTCCTTCCTTTTAAATAACTTCAGTCACTGCAGACATGCTTTTGTGATGTAATTTCTCAGGAGCTTTGCTATTTTTCCTGTTAGGTCATTGCTCGAATTGTGGATGGAAGCAGATTCAATGAGTTCAAGGCCTTATATGGAGACACACTAGTCACAGGTACGAAAGCGAAGACTTGAAAACACAAACGTTTTTGGTTGATTTGGAAATAAGTCATCAATTGCCACAAAGCTCATGCCAGGAGCTTTGTTATCCAGAGAGGCATAAGTGTCTGAGTCACCTGTCGGTGTCACTGCTTTATGAAGATGGTTTGGCTTCCTGGATCCACAGAGCTTAAAATGACGATGGCCTGATGCTATGGCCTAAACTCTTACGTGTGACCTTGTGGCCCGGACATGACAGGAGCAGAGAGTATCTGCAGTGCTTTTTGTTCTCTGGGTAGCAGTTATTGTCAAAGCTTCAGCTTTGTCCCCTTGTATAGCTCAAGTTCATCTAGAGTTACATAGGAGATACAGATAGTTTTGTTTCCTGAGGTTGATTTGTTTTTTAATGTGTATGAGTGTATGCCTACATATGTTTATGTATACCACATGTGACCATGGACATGACTAGGGCACTGGATACCCTGGAACTGGAGTTCCAGCAATTCTAAGTCACCTAATGTGGGTGCTTGGGATTGCAAGAGCAGCAAGTGTTCTTGACTTCACAGGCATCTAGCCAGGCCCCTCTTAAGGGATGCATTCAGACAGCAAGTTGAAAATTCAGGACAGTATGCCATGTGTGTGTGTGTGGGGGGGGGGACAGTGTGTATACAGGTTAGTTCTTTCATGCTAAAGTGTTAGCATTATTAGCTTTTGAAAGAAACCATTTCAAACAGATGCTCTACTCATAGTAACCCACCAGTGGAAAATGACAGAACAAATTTTGTGAATTTTATTAGACTGTAAAAAGCCTGACAATACAGTATTTATTCTGAATAAAACTTAGCAGATCAGGGAAAGAGAAACTCCAGAAATCCAAATTACAGCTGTCCATGGAGGCTTAAGACTGGATCTTGGCAATTCCTCCTAGCTTGATTTATGAGCGAGAGGATGGCTCATGCTGGAAGGGGAGTTTATGGTTTTCTCTTTAGGTGTTTAAAGTGATTAAGAGTTTTTTGTTTGATATATGGGCAGGATTTGTCTGGCAGCAGTGCAGGATGTAGCCCTCATTGTGCAGCGGTTTAAAACTATCCAGCTAGATTCTGCTTCCTCTAAGATGGATGGGCTGTCTCTGTCGTCTCCTTCTGAGTGCTTGCCTGGTACCTGCCAAAAGACCGTGGCACTCTTGTGTCCTTGCATCGGGGACACAGCTGGTTCCCCCATCTTTTCTCCATTGTACCAGAATTCATGTAAGGCTGGGGTCAGAGGAGACAGAGATAAGTTGGAGGCCTGAAAGGAGAGAGTGGAGCTGGATGTCAGAGCTTGGGTGTTTCTGCAAGCTCCTTAAGGTTTCTTCTAAGCCTAGGAGATTTCTATGGCATACTCTGCTTTTCTGTTTGGATCAGATAATTAGTAAAGGCCCTTCCTTGATCGAAAGGCTGGCATAATGGAAGCATGTGCCCACTCCTGCCACCACAGGACATGAGAAGGCTGAGTTATAAGTGGTTAAAAAGTGGGTAGCCACATGTGCCAGATTTCCATCCCTTTGTGGGTAGGGCAGGACTAAGGTTGGGTCACTACACAGACCTTGAAATGTTGGTGTTGATAGAGATGTAGGAACAAAGATAGAAGATAAGATCAGAATATTCTTTTTAAAGAATTTCTTTAAAGTTTGTATACTTTATAATTTTTAAGATGTATTAATTATATATATATACATATACATATATATGTATACACACTCTATCTACATGTATACCTGTGTGCCAGAAATCTTCAGATTCCCTTACAGATGGTTGTGAGCCACCATGTGGTCACTGGGATTTGAACTCAGGGCCTCTGGAAGAGCAGCCAGGGCTCTTAACCACTGAGCCATCTCTCCAGCCCAAGTTTGAGATATTTTAAACTTTAAATAGACATATTTTAGGACACCCTGGTCTCTGGCACACTGGGGAGCACTCACACTCACATGTGTGCTAAGTGCATATTCTAAATGAATCATTTACTCAAACTAAGTAACTAGAGATAACCTCACACAGAACATGGGCTTTCAAGAAGCCTAAACAGAACAAACAGGAAACCTAGTACCTTTAGGAATAAAAAGACACAAGGTTTTCTGAGTTTGTTCCCCCCCCCCCCCCCCCCCGCCGTAGAGCACCTCTATTTACATTTTAACCTTTGATCTCAAGTTAAAGAGTGTATAGTATGCCTCTGTTGCAAAAGAACAGCCCCCTGAAAAACATAACTCTTTTTTTTCATCTTCTCTTGAGGATTTGCCCGAGTCTTTGGGTACCCAGTTGGCATCATTGGAAACAATGGAGTTTTGTTTTCTGAATCTGCAAAAAAGGCAAGTACTGTTAAATGCATTAAGATTTTCTAATTTGGCATAGTTAATTGTGAAGGTATAGTATTACCTGGATCTCTTAGCAAGCAAACACCATGTGTGTGCTTATGCACAGTGCTTGTGTTGGCCTGGCTTCTGTGGTGGTTTACATGGTGTGAGGAGCTGGGTGCAGCACTAGTAAAGCCTATTGAGTGATTTAGGAAGATCCCCACGAGAGGCTGGAATAATAATTGCTTACCTGGAAGTGTTCTGAGAAGGCAGTGTCTCATTCTATAGG
>JADRCD010179269.1:0-13190 GCA_019843815.1 Montemys delectorum
AAAAAAAAAAAAAGGAAGAGTGGAAGTCTTTTGAAACAGGAAGTAATATTTGAACGCAATGTGGGCAGTTAGAGCCCCTGGGAAAATGGAGTAGGATTGATTCATTAAACTAGCCCACAAATCACATATGCACCCCGGCAAAGGCCTGGCTGGCAGAATTCCCAGACACATTTCAATCCCCCATAAAACTATAGATTGCCAGGCTCTGTCAGACCTACCACATCTGATTCTCTGGATGAAATCTGAGGATTTGAAAAGTTGAAATAGTGCTTCCAGCATCAACAAGTCAATTGATCCCAGGCATTTCAAACTGCTAGAAATGTCCTCAGACTTGTGCACCTCACCCCCACACTTGGAGAACCAGCCTGCAACTATGAGCATGTCTTCAAACAGTAAATTTCCGTGTGGAAGGATCGTGTGTCTCATAACTCATGTCACCTACTCTGAATGCGAGGTGAATCTGCACTTTTGCCCCACTTTAAATTAAGGATGGAAATATTTTATCATGTTTCTAACGGGCTAGTTTGGAAAAAAGTTATAAATAACACAACCCAAATTTGGCTACCTGTTTTTACTTTGGTACAAAAAAGGCATCAAAACAAAGAAACAAACAAACAAACAATGGCTGTTAAGGTATTGGGATTTTAAAGAGTGATATTTAACATGCTCACCCAAGAGAATGTCTGTCTTCCAATATCAGGCACTAATAAACTGTCACGCTCCTGCAAGCATCTAAGACTGACATTACCGTTATTGCTGCTCATTTGAATAACCAAGTACCTCTGAAACCACAAACATGTCGACTTTTACTCGGTTTGTTGTAAGAGTCATTAGTCTGTCTTGCTTTTCCTACAACACAGTGAGCATGTTCTGGTTCAGAGGTCGCAAGTTCCCATTCACTTAAGTCTGAAAGCTGGCCCTACAAAACCACCGCATCTTCATCTTCTGCCTTCCTTGTGCATGGTGCAACTCTAAAAGCAGATAAGCTTTTGGGTTTGTAACTCCCACGTGCTTATAAAAGAGAAGAAAATGCCATTCACCGAAGCTAGTGAAACCCTTAAGTAGAGGAAAGACTGTGCTCGTAGACACTGCAAATCACAAATTCCCCTGAGTATTCCCCACGTGCTTGCCAGCCTGACTATCAGGCAGTGCCATTCTGCCTTTGTCAGAATGGAAATCTGAGGCACTTTGCCTAGACCATAGCTGTTTTCCTCAATTCTCAGGATTAAATATCACAGGTTATTAGGAAACTCAGTTTTCATCAAAGAAAGTTACTAAAAGGTAAATTACCAGATGGATGGATGCATGCAAGGTAGGTGAATGGATGGATGCATGGATGGATGCATGGATGAGTGAATGCATGGATGGGTGTTCAAAACTAAATAAAAGTGAATCCTTCTGGCATCCTAAATTTTTAGTCAAAAGTAAATAACATTACCAAAATTTCAGCACATACAATTAAAATGTAAAACTTTTAAGCTACAATATGATCTTCTTCTAAGTGCCTATTTACATTTAAGTTCTGAACTTCACTTTCTAACTTCCATTCATGAGTTAGTTCCAAGTAAGTTTGTTAATACAAAGGAAAATTAAAGACCAAGTGAACTTGATTTATTTCAATAATATGTCTTGTAGATTTACATTCATTACTCCCTCTAAATAATAACACACAAGCCAATACGTTGTGTCCCTGTCTTTCTCCCTATTTGGAAAGCATGCAGCATGCTGCCAGGCATATAACACGTGTTTAAAACACACTTATCAAATTATACGAACTATTGCCCAGCCTACACATAAATTGCTGCCTGAAGAGAAGCAGTGTGTACAAGCACACTGTGTAATGACCCCATCTGCTAGAGAGATGAAAGTCAGGGCATAGCATTTCACTGGCCTGATCCATCTGCCACCAGTCACTGTGGGCAGAGGCTTCTGTTTCTTGTCAGCCAGCAATAGGAAGCAAAGCAGGATTTAGTAGCTGCTGAAGAACCAAAGGAAAGGGCAGAGCACACACCATTCACGTCAAGTCTCTTATGAGATCCATGAGGTCCGGGCTTCCTTATCCTCCCCATCTTGTAAATAAACACTCTCCCTGTGCTGTTTTGCTTCAGAAGATACCTTACTTGCTAAGTCGGGAAAAAATATGTTCAGTTAGAAGATGTTCAATTAACCCACTTGTACAAGTAAAAGGATGTGATTTATAGTTTATCTCATTGAGGCTTTATTAAGACAGTATTTCAATTTCCCGCCCCATTTTCGATACTTAGATGATGTAGAAGGGAAACTATGGTAAAATCCCTTGTCAAAAAGAAAGTGAAATATTTTCAGTCATTTATACTTTGATATCTGACTCACCACTTGAAGCCAGACAAAAAGGGGGAAATCTCTGGTTATATTCTGTGGTCCTATGATTTGGAGGTATAAAGTTTGAAACCATATTGATAATGATGTGTGTGTGTGTGTGTGTGTGTGTGTGTGTGTGTGTGTGTGTGCGCGCGCGCGCGCGCGCACGCGCGTACGCACACACGTGCATGTACTCGCTCAAGTGGGTGGGTGTTTATTTCTGTGGATCAAATCTAGGTCCTTCATTATACGTGCATTACAAGCACTCCAGAAGCGAATCAAATTCCTATCCTTCTGAGGCTTTTGTTGGTTTATTTTCATTTTGGAACCCTCAAAATTGTAAATTTGTTTAGTATCTAATGTCTTCTGATTTAGCGGAGAGAAAAGTCATTTGCTGTTCAAATGCTGAAGGAATATTCATTTCAACAGCAAACAAGACCTGTTTTAAAAAATAAAACAGGAGTGAACAAATAAACTGAGCTAGCAACTAAGAAGCACGGAGAGAGGTGTTGGAGGCATTGTGGAAGTAGTCAATGTCCACAGAGGGAAGAGGAGAATCACATTAAACACATAGTGTGGACCAGAGATCCTTCTGAAGACTACATGCACAAGTTTCTACTATGTTATATTTTTTAATATCAAGAATCTGCACTCTGTTTTTGAAGAAACAATTGAGAAAATTAGGGGGTGAAGAAAGTGATTTTTTTGCATTTGTAATGAACTTTGTGCATTTAAAAGATATTCATTTATGTATTTTGCAGGGGTGGGAGACTCTGTTTTTGGCAGAGTCTCAGGCCACCCTAGCTTCGCTCTTGCTATATGGCACTGAGGATACCCTTGAGTCTCTGAGTCTCTCATTTGTCTCTCCTATGTGCTAAAATTACAGGCATGTACAAGCCCAATTCAAAATAACTCATGATCAGTTTTTAAATTATATACAGATATTTTATAACCACATGAAATAAAGTCAGAAATCTATAAAGAGAAAAACTTTGGAAACTATATGAATACATGGAAATTAGACATTTAAAAAAAATAATAGTAGACCCAGGAAGGAATCAAGAATACAATCAAATAAATAAAAATGGAGAAAGAGTTTATCAAACCTATAGGATTCAGCAGAGGATTACAGAGGAAAGTTTTTAGAAATCAACACCTATATTTAAAAGTAGTAAAATCTCAGAGGAGCAGCTTGGGACAGGATCCTTCCTGTTTCTGTCTGTGCCCGGAGCTGACCATGTGCCAAGCTCTCCATACCCAAATCACTCCAAGAAAGAGCTGGTTTACCAGGAGTGCTGACGCACCTGAGAGCACAAGTGAGACCACCACTTCTGCTCAAGTTCCTGGTCCAGGAGGGATGTGCCCAGATCCATCAGGACACAGGAACCAAGGAACAGTTGGGGACAGGATCCTTCTGGTTTCTAGTTTCTGTCTGTGCCCCTGAGCACAGACTCCTGTCGGCACACACCTCTTGGCATCCACAATAGTGTCTGCATTTGGTTACTGTACATGGGATGGATCTATCCAGTCTCTGGATGGCCTTTCCTTCGGGCTCTGTTCCATACTTTGTCTCTGTATCTGCTCCCATGTATATTTTTTCATGTATATTTTATTTATTTACATTTCAAATGTTATCCCCTTTCCTCCAGAACCCTCTATCCCATCTCACCTCCTCCTACTTCTATGAGTGTGTATCCCCCCACACACACCCACTCCTGTCTCCATGCCCTCCCACTCCCCTACACTAGGGCATCAAGCCTTCACAGAACCAAGGGCCTCTTCTCCCATTGATGACCAACAAGGCCATCCTATGCTACATATATGGCTGGAGCCATGGATCCCTCCATGTGTACTCTTTGGTTAGTGATTTAGAACCTGGGAGCTCTGGTTGTTTGATATTGTTGTTCTTCCTATGGTGTTGCAAACCTCTTCAGTTCCTTTAATCCTTCCTCTAACTATTCCATTGGGGAACCTGTGATCAGTTCAATGGTTAGCTGTAAGCATCTGCCTCTGTAGATGTCAGGCTCAGGCAGAGTGTCTCAGGAGATAGCTATATCAGGCTCCTGTCAGCACACACCTCTTGGCATCCACAATAGTGTCTGCATTTGGTGACTGTACATGGGATGGATCCATCCAGTCTCTGGATGGCCTTTCCTTCGGGCTCTGTTCCATACTTTGTCTCTGTATCTGCTCCCATGAGTATTTTGTTACCCCTTCTAAGAAGGACCAAAGGACCCACATTTTGGTCTCCCTTCTTCTTGTGCTTCATGTGATCTGTAAATTGTATCTTGGGTAGTCAGATACTTTTGGGCTAATATCCACTTATCAGTGAGTTCATGCCATGTCTTTTCTTTGGTGGTTGGGTTACCTTACATAGGATGATATTTTGTAGTTCATGAATTTCATAAATTTATTGTTTTTAATAGCTGAGTAGTACTCTATTGTGTAAATGTACCACATTTTCTGGATCCATTCCTTTGTTGAAGGACATCTAAGTTCTTTTCAGCTTCTGACTATTATAAATAAGGCTGCTATGACCATAATAGTGTATGTGTCCTTGTTATATTGTTGGAGAATCTTTTGGATATATGCTCAGGAGTGGTATAGCTGGGTCCTCAGGTAGTACTATGTCCAATTTTCTGAGGAACCTCTAAACTGATTTCCAGAGTGATTGTACCAGTTTACAATCCCACCAGCAATGGAGGAGTGTTACTCTTTCTCCACATCCTTTCCAGCATATGCTAGAACTTGAGTTTTTGAACTTAGCCAGTTTTACTTGTGTGAGGTGGAAGCTCAGGGTTGTTTTGATTTTCATTTCCGTGATGACTAAGGATGTTGAACATTTCTTTAGGTACTTCTCTACCATTTAGGTTTCCTCAGTTCAGAATTCTTTCTTTAGCTCTGTTTCCCATTTTTAATAGGGTTATTTGATTGTCTGGAGTCTAATTTCTTGAGTTCTTTGTATATATTGGATATTAGCCCTCAATCAGATGTAGGATTGGTAAAGATATTTTCCCAATCTGTTGGTTGCCATTTTGTCCTATTGACAGTGTCCTTTGCCTTACAGAAGCTTTGCAATTTTATGAGGTCCCATTTGTCAATTCTTGATCTTAGAGCATAAACTATTGGTGTTCTGTTCAGAAAATGTTCCCCTGTACCCATGTATTCTAGGCTCTTCCCCACTTTCTCTTCTAATAGTTTCAGTGTATCTGGTTTTATGTGATGGTCCTTGATCCACTTGGACTTGAGCTTTGTACAAGGAGATAGGAATTAATGGATTTACATTCTTCTACATGCTGACCTCCAGTTGAACCAGCACAATTTGTTGAAAATGCTATCTTTTTTCCACTGGATGGTTTTCGCTCCTTTGTCAAAGATCAAATGATCATATGTATGGGTTCATTTCTGGGTCTTCAATTCTATTCCATTGATCTACTTGCCTGTCTCTGTAACAATATCATGCAGTTCTTATCACTACCTCTCTGCAGTATAGCTTGAGGTCAAGGGTAGTGAATCCCCCAGAAGTTCTTTTATTGTTAAGAATAGTTTTTAATATCTTGAGGGTTTTTTTCCAAATGAACTTGAGAATTGATCTTTCTAACTCTATGATGAATTGAGTTGGAATTTTGATGAGGATTGCACTAAATCTGGAGATGGCAAGATGTCCATTTTTACTATATTAATCCTGCCTATCCAAAAGCATAGGAGATCTTTCCATTTTCTGAAATTGTCTTCAATTTCTTTCCTGAGACATTTGACATTCCTGTCATACAGATATTTCACTTGCTTGGTTAGAGTCACACCAACGTATTTTATATTGTTTGTAACTATTGTGAATTGTGTCATTTCCCTAATTTCTTTCTCAGCCTGTTTATACTTTGTGTAGAGGAAGGCTAATGATTTGTTTGAGTTCATTTTATATCCAGTCACTTTGCTGAAGTTGTTTATCAGGTTTAGGAGTTCTCTGGTGGAGTTTTGGGGGTCACTTAACTATGCTATCATATCATCTGCAAATAGTGATATTTTGACTTCTTCCTTTCCAATTTTTATCTCTTTGTTATATAATTCCTCTAGCTAGAACTCCAAGTACTATATTGAATAGATAGGGAGAGAGTGGCAGCCTTGTCTAGTCCCTGATTTTAGTGGGATTGCTTCAAATTTCTCTCCATTTAGTTTGATGTTTACTACTGGCTTGCTGTATATTGTTTTTACTATGTTTAGGTATGAGCCTTGAGTTCCTGATATTTCTAAGACTTAACATGAAGGTGTAGATGTCAGTGTTTTAAAGCCTTTGAAGAATGAATTATGTGTCAGATCAGGCTCAGGCTTAAAAGTAGGCATAAGAATAGCAGAGAACTACTTCATGGGGACAATCATAAACAAGAGCTCAAAGTTCTAGGAGAATAGGAAACCTGGGGTCCCAGATACCTCCTGGGATTCTTTATCAGAGCTATGAAAGTCTGGTCTTACCTTTCTGATTCAAGGAACACATTTATTACAAAGACAGGGATTCAGTCCCAGAAGAACAAAAACACAACCATCCAGAGTATGAGAAAGTGTCCTGTTAAGGTCCGAAGGAAGGATTATCTGCATCACAAATTAATGGACAAATTGCCACAAATTAAGTCATTAAAGTACAATAATAAAAGGAATAAAGACATTCTCACTTGTATGGCTTATGTTCAATTTTTAATGTACTTAATTGTAAAATGAATTGGGGCTAAGACATTGTTGCAGCCTAATTATTCTTTTTTCTTCAGTTTAAATATGATTTTTTTCATTTTATTGTTTTTTAATTTTTTATTGGATATTTTCTTTATTTACATTTCAAATGTTATCCCCCTTTCTGTTTTCCCCTCGGGAAACCTCCTATCCCATACCCCCTCCCCCTGCTTCTATGAGGGTGCTACCCCAACATCCCACCCACTCCCACCTCCCTGGCCTAGCATTCCCTGACACTGGGGCATAGAGCCTTCCCAGGACCAAGGGCCTTTCCTCCCATTGATGCTCAACAAGGCCATCCTCTGCTACATATGTAGCTGGGGTCATGCGTCACTCCATTTGTACTCTTTGGTTGGTGGTTTAGTCCCTGGGAGCCCTGGGGTTGGATGGGGGTCTGGTTGGATGATATTATTGTATTTCCTATGAGGTTACACACCCCTTCAGCTCCTTCAGTCCTTTCTCTAACTCCTCAATTGGGGACCCTATGCTCAGTCCAATGTTTGGCTTCAAGCATCTGCCTCTGAATTTGTCAGGGTCTGGCAGATTTGTCAGGCTCTGACAGCAGCCTAACTATTCTTACCATAATCATAATCAGATGCTATTTTAAATCTTGATTTTAAGAAAAAAAAACATGGATAGTTTTAAATGTAATTATTTTATTTCTGTACAAATAAGTAAATGAATAGATTTTCTTGGTAAAAAAACAAAAACAAGAAATAAATCATTTGTATTTGCAATAAAAATGTCATATATGAAGCAGCCAAATATAAACATTACCTAAATGTAGAAGTATCATCGATGAGAGGTGTTGAAGTGTGTAGAGGGCCTGCTGGTGGGTATGTGATTTGGACAAGTATGTGATTTCAAATAGTGGTCTGAAAGCCATGGTCGTACTTTAATATGCTCACAGTGAGAGTGAACACACAAGTGAACAAAGACCAGTAACAAAATCAAGGTTCTAGTAGAAGATAAGAAGTAGTATATATCAGTAAACATTCAAATCAAATATGCTTATAGAAGAACTTCAGGTATGCAGCAGTAGCCAGAGGGAACTCATCCTGTGCTTGTTGGGTGCCACAGTTCATTTAAGCCAGTTGCATCTCCCAGTGTCTCAGGTCTCTGGCACTTTTTATTGGCTACATGACTCTGAGCACAGGCACCCCTGTGGAGGAGTTAAAGGAAGGACTGAAGGAGCTGAAGGGAAGCCATAGGAAGAACAACAATATCAATCCCCCCACCCCCAGGAGCTCCCAGGGACTAAGCCACCAACCAAAGAGTACACATGGAGAAACCCATGGCTCCAGCTGCATATGTAGCAGAGGATGGCCTTGTCTCTCATCAGTGGGAGAGGAGGCCCTTGGCCCTGTAACGGTTTGATGCACCAGGGAGGAGAACTGTTAGGGAGGTAAGGCAGGAGTGGATGGGTGGCTCTGGGAGCATGAGAAGCAGGGGAAGGGGGGATGGGATAGAGGGTTTGTGGAGCAGAAACATGTGAAAGAGGATAACATTCAAGTGTAAATAAATAAAATAACCAATACAAAATAAAGAAAATGCAAATACAGCTTAAAAATGATGCAGGCACAATCTGCAGTGAACCTTGCTAACGAATGTTTGAAACCTTGGATGTCACCTATTTGTAAAGGGGTGCAAGAAGACCTGACCATAAATCACACATTCTTGCTTTAAAATGTGCCTAAAGTGTTGCAAATGTAAATGTTGCTTTTGTTTCCTTAGATAAAGGGTTGAAATGAGAGGCATACCCAAGCTGTGGCAATACATGGGTTGGGCTGAGCCCAGAATGCTTCTATCTAGGTATCTCTAGGCCTAGGTTTGGAAGCTTCTTGCTTTCATACTATCTAATCTTCTGCAAGCCTGAACCTTGAATGTTTCAATTTCCAGCATCTGTCTGCTAACTTAGACCTAGAGAATGTTTCAGTCTCAGAGTTTCAGTCTCACTGAATAAGCTCACTCTTTCAAAGTCTCTCTGAACTCTGGTTGGCTGGTTCTACTCAGCTGTTCTGGCTCAATGTCTTCTCCAAGCTGACTGATTAAATCTGGCTTCACTCAGCTTCTCATTGAATTGCGCTTCTTGGCCTCGAACTAACTCTGTCAATTTGCTTTAATCTTCTGACTCCTTCTCATTCTCTGGCTTCTTCTGTGTTCACTTATAACTTGTCTCTGTAAAACTGCCTCCTCTCTCTCTGCACAAACTGAACTGCACCAGACTCATTCAACTCCACTGCACTGAACTTCCAAGTAACTCTAGCTCCCTTCACTGCTTTTAAATAGCTTTTCTCCCAATAGTTGCATAAATATTATCTCTGTCTCATCTGCAAAATCTTTCTCTGATTTGTCTCGTTGCCCTCAATTAGCCTTCATTGTCTGGGATTAAGGGTGTATAATAAGGGTGTGTCTGTATTTCAATCAGAGGAATTAAAAGTGTATGACCTATCTGCATTCCAGCCAGATCACACAGATGTAGAAAGTCTTTGAATCAAACAGTAACCTCAGAGCTCCCAGGGACTAAGCCACCAACCAAAGAGTACACATAGAGGGACACATGGCTCCAGCTACATATGTAGCAGAGGATGGCCTTGTTGGGCATCAATGGCAGGAGAAGCCGTTGGTCCTGTGAAGGCTTGATACCCTAGTGTAGGGGAATGCCCGGACAAGGAAGCAGGAGTGGGTGGGTTGGTGAGCAGGGGAGGGTGAAACGGAATAGGGGATTTTTGGAGAGAAACCAACAAAGGGGATAACATTTGAAATGTAAATAAAGAAAATATAAAATAAAAAAAGAAAGAAAGAAAGAAAGAAAGAAAGAAAGAAAGAAAGAAGGAAGGAAGGAAGGAAGGAAGGAAGGAAGGAAAAAAAGTCTTTGCATGGGATCCCTTGCCAGAGCAGCCATGTTTTATGTAATTTAATGGAGAGAGCCAGGAGTCTAGATACACATGTTGCAGAGGATAGCCTTACCTACATCATTGGCAGGGGAGGTCCTTGGTCCTGTGGAGGCTTGATGCTCCAGCATAGGGGGGTGCTAGAGTCGTGAGTTGGGAGTGGGTGAGAGGGTGGAGGAGCACCCTCATAGAGGCAAAGTGGAGGTGGGAGAACAGGGATGGAATGGGGGGGTTGTGGAGGGGTAACTGGGAAGGGGCATATCATTTGAAATGTAAACAAATAAAATGATAAATAAAAATACTATGATCAAGGAAAAATGTAGTTTGAATTTACTCAGGTGAAAGTAACTTTTACTCCATTTATTGATTCTTTTCTGTTATAACATATCCTAATTACATTTTCACTCCCTGTACTCCTCCCAGTTCCTCCCCATCTTCTCTCCCATCTAGATCCATCCCTTCCTGTCTCTCATAAGATAAGGAAAAGGCTTCTGAGAGATAGTAATAAGATATAGCAAAATAAATATGACTAGATAAAATAAAAGCAGGAAAGTAATTTCTAATATACCCCAATCTCTATACCACTGACTCTACATTCTTCCATTCACTGAAACAAGATTTACCTTAGTAAATTTCTGACAATGGGTTCACCTCTGCCAAGTTTTGCTTAATATATTGTGGTTTAGATATTTTCAACATTGATCAGGTGATAATAAAATAGAGCTCAAACATAGGCTATCAGATCTTAATATGATGAAAGTCAAAGACAGTCATGTTCTAGGAGAGACAAGCAAGCTCCTGATTTGGGGATGTCCCCTCACCTTCACCTTCTTTCTCCTCCAGTACATTACTTTCTCTACTCTCAAA
The DNA here is from genome assembly GCA_019843815.1 of Montemys delectorum. Taxonomy (NCBI): domain Eukaryota; kingdom Metazoa; phylum Chordata; class Mammalia; order Rodentia; family Muridae; genus Montemys; species Montemys delectorum. Next base: position 10,824 of record JADRCD010179269.1, read on the forward strand.
GTCTAATTTTAATGTTAATTTCTCTCTGGACCTTTTTTACATCTCATATTTAATTTCAAGCTCTCCTACCTTCAGTATTTTTCCAGATAATTAAATGTTAAACCTTCAGAAACTTTCTCATAGTCACAAGTATATGTTCAATTCTGGAAACACATGTTTAATATATTGACACTATTTGATAAATGAAATACTTAATAGTGTGATTACTATAGCATTAAGTAACATGGCAATGCAAGGAGTTCAAGGTGAGAATTTTAGAGCAGGACATAGATTTGTTTTAAAAGTACTTTGATTTGCTTCATAGTTGACTGAGATTTAACTAAACAACTGAAGTCATCAAGTAGTGTTTATACATGAGCTATTTTTCTAAAATAAATCAGGATTATAAAAGCAATGTTTCTATATGTGTGAAAATTTTCTGTTAAAAATAAAAGTCTTGATTTTGAGTTGAATAACTCTAAATGTCAAGGTAGAGACATGCTGACTTTTCCTTCTGTGAACTGACTAATAACGTAAGTACAAAACTTGAAAATTTTTGTAATGTGAATGCATCAATACTCATTTTGTGTTTTCAAAATAGGACATAGTCTCATAAAGTATTAAAATAGTAAATTTATCTCATTAACATTAACTTTATGTTAAATATATATATATATATTGAGAATGTGCTGGTAAACCAATTTGTTTATTATATTCCTGATGCTTTGATAAAATATTCTATAACCAGTATATACACAAACACATAAATAAAAGAAAAATTATTTGTTGGAGGGATTTTACACATCAAAATCTGAAAGTACCTCAGAGAGAGAAAAATTCTGAAGGGTAGGCATAAGGGCACCTCAAGATTTGAAGTCAAGAAAAGCTATAAAATTTGGCAAAAACAATGGTAATGTAAGAAGAAAACAAGGAATATGTGTGAGGAGGGGTAGGGAGAGATATCATGTGGAAACCAAGTGAAAGTGTTCCTGGAATAAAGAATCGAGTACATCCTGTTACATGAAAAGACGCAATAATCAACATATGTGATTATTTGAGAAATTTTCTTTAAGGAGAGACTAGAGAGCAATAGTGAAGAATGCTTAGATGAGATATATTTTAATCAGAATGCACATGTGTATATACATATGGAGTATAATTTAGGTACCCTCGTCAGCAACACATTCTACCTGCTTTTGAAACAGAACTTGTCACTTGCCTAGGGCTCATTATTGGCTAGAATGTTGGTCCAATGAGTTCCAGGGATTTTTGTCCATCTGTCTCCTTGGATTACAATTCCTGGTACATTTTCATAGGTTCTGGGGATTAAACTCACTTTTCCATTCTTACAAAGCAAAAAATTTACAAAGCAAACTACCTTCCCAGCCCTGGAAATGAGAATTTCCACGATATGATTTGTATTAAAATACCATTTAATAGAGGAAAAAATGGAACTAATCTAATGTTACTAGTATAAGAGAAAAGAAATTGGACATTTTCATAAACATAAAAAAACCTGTCAGTAACAAGCAAAGATATTGTTTGCCATTATACAGAACCAATAACAGCCATGTTCTTCATATAGAGACACAAAGAACATGGTTATGGAAGGTAAGATGCATGGAGGTTCATAGAATTAATGCCTGCTCGATAAGGAAGTTCTTCTTTAAGTTTTTTAACTTCAAAAGAAAATTTAGTTAACCAGCCAAGAGTTAAGAGAAATAAAGGAAAATTGATATATAGAGGACAAGGAATAATTTATTATTTAATGTAGCAGAAATAATAGCAATGCTAAAATTCCAATAGCTAATTGATGAATTTGAAGTAAATCTTATCTGCGTGATGGTATGAAGAGTAAACCAAGTAGCTAAAATTTCATCTGGTTTCAAGTTTTGTCATGCCAGTAGCAGAGAAAAGAAAGAAGTAAAAGAGAGAAGTCAAAGGGTTATATAATGGAACAATTATGTGAACATCGAGGCTAAAAGAGTAAGCCCAAAGGAGGCACAGGGAAAAGCCAAGCATCAAAGACTAAATTGGGCTAATTAACTAAATCTGAGCCAGTTAGTGACTTATAAGGAGGGGATTAGGAGAAGGAGAATGGGGATATGTGAGGATAACCCAGAGTAGGAAAACTTAAAACTGAAACACTTGAAGTGATTCTATTGCTATTTCCAAGAAAACTCACAAGAAGATCCCAAGAGTGGCGATGAGATAGAGGTAAAGTTTACTGACTAGGAAAAGGTCAAGGATTGAATTTCATGGTAGAAAGTGGATCTCATACATTGATGTAAAGGTCACCATAAATAATGATAAAGTATAGTAATGAATGACAGTGTGTGGAGAGTTAATATACTCCATATACGAGGTGGGAAAAGAATAACATCAATG
>JADRCD010179270.1:0-28945 GCA_019843815.1 Montemys delectorum
CAACTCGGTGCTCCAACATTGGTATTAAAGAGTGGGTGTTCCCTGGGGATATGTAATCTCCATTTGGATGCCTATCTCTGTGAGCCGCAGGCAGCTGTCCATAGAGTCTGAGAGATCTCTCACCTTCTGTAGCTTCTGGTGGTTCTAGGTGTTCCTGGCCACATTGCTCCACTCTCTACTTCTCTCTTTACCTTATAACCTTCCTCTGTGACACTCTTATTCCCTCCTTTCTCATACTAGGATGCATGTATGTGGGACCTGTTTGGATAATTCTGGATGGTCCTGAATCTCTTCAGGCCTCTAGAAATCAAGTGGCTTGATTGTGGATGTGTCTTATGTTATCACATACTTCTAACATAGCATTATCTGAAGGCCTCAGGAAAACTTTAATTTACTCTTTGGACATGTCCACATCCCTTGCCAAAGGAAAGGGAGAAGAGGAAATGGGGGTTTCTCTTAGCACAGAGCCTCAGTTTCAACAAATGCATTGAAATTGCGTAAATGCCGCTACAATGAAGACAGAGACTGTCCGTCTTCATCCCAGTATATTCATACAGTTCCATTATAGTCGGCTGTACCCTGAAGCCCTGGAAATCCGTAGTCTTTCTCCAAACCCAGAATTTTGTCTTTTCAGAGTGTGATGTATAGAGTCATCTAGTGTGCAGCCTTTTGAGTCCAGCTTCTTGGCTGGGTGCACTTAGGACTCATGCATGTCATGGTGGGTGAATATCAATAAATTACTACCTGTTTCACAAGTAGTCCACTGCACGCATATACCACGGCTTGTCCATTTGCCAGTTGCTTCCAACTTGGGTAGTTTCCAGTTTGGGGTGATGATAAATGAAGTTGTTCTAACTGCGCACACTGGCTTGTATATAAGCATATATCTCCTTTCCCTGGGGGCAGGACTTAGGGGACTTAGGAGGGGAATTGGCAGGATCACACAGGATATATGATATATTTTGTATGAAAGCATCAACTGTTTTCGAAAGCACTTACACATTTTGTAGTCTCACCAGCAGAACAGGAGCTAGGTTGTTCTGCATAGTCTGCAGCTGCACCTCTTGTGTGGTTGAAGGTGTTAGCAGTCTGCACACTGTCTGAGAGGGGCTCAGGCATCTTTGATGACCTCTGTAATCCAGCTCAGCTCAGAGGCCTTTATTAACTGTCATCGATGCCGCCACTTTTGAAGCAGCATTTTATGTAGCCTAGACAAACTTTGAGCTCACTGTGTATCGAAGAGTGACCTTGAACTCTCCAGCTTCCTGCCTCTATCTTCGAAGTGCTAGCTAGGATCACAGGCTTGGGCTACTGCATCTCATCTTATGTGGTGCTGGGGATTGAACTCAGGACTTCATGCATGCTAGCCAGGCACTTTGCCAGTTAAGATACATCCCCAGTTCTCAGACTGTTAAAAAACAAAACAACAACAAAAACAAAACAAAACAAAACAAAAACTATAATTCATCTTCTTTCTAATCTAATTATACTGGTAAGTCTTTCCACTTACCAGTCCTTTATAGATGTTTCTCTGTAAAAGTGATGGGAGTCTGCATCTCTCAGGCCCTCTCCATCCTTGCCCGTGTCCAGGGGTTAGGTGGATATGACGGAATGAGACGCAGGTGATTCTTGAGGGTGCGGTTGAAGAATAATATGTGTGTTTCTTTGGTGTGGCCATTTCTTTGTGGTGTGGGATAGGAAGGTTCCTGTATATGCTAAGATCTGTGCATACATACACATCAAGTGTAGAGCCAAGGAGGATGGACTACCCCTACCTTACCACCAGGGACTGAGAGACACAGGATCGTTCTGCTCTGATGAGGGTCTCAGAGCTGGTCCCCACAGTGACACACACTTCCTCCAACAAGGCTACACCTCTATGCTTGCTATGGGCCAAGCATATTCAAACCACCACAGGAGTACAGGAGGAAAGAGGTCAAACTTCAGAAGCTCTGTCTGCATATTTTGTTCTTAAAAAAAAAAAAAAATCATCACGGATCTCTGAGAGTTTACCGCCAACCTGGTCTACACAGTGAAACCCTGTTTTAAAAACAAACAATAAAACTAAAACAACAAAGAGAAACCCTTCAAGACCAGCCAGGTGCCATGTCTGGTGCGTGCTAACAATTGCAGCACTTAGGAGGATCACCAAGGGTTTGACACCAGCTTGGTCTACACAGCTGGGTCCCGACCTCAAGACTCTGCTTCTCAGAGAAGGTGTGTGCTCTGCCGCACTCTGCCTTCTTCCTTGTGACAGGAACTGGGCTCATCGCCCGTGAGCCCCTGCATACTTCTCGTGTCTGTCCCTCACGGTGCTGTGGTTACAGATGCATACCGATGGTCATACCTGTTTCTATTATTGTGAGTGTTGGGATTAGAATGCAGATGCTCACGATTGCGTGCAGTGAGTGTCCTGCCCACTGAGCCGTTTCCACACCTGTCCTGAACCAGTTTTTTTGTTTGTTTTGTTTTGTTTTTTAAATTGAAATCAGAAAACTCTCCAGACTGAGAGCAGCCCACTAAGGTTTGCCATTTGAATTTGCTACTGAAAATCATTGGCTCTAGAAATAAAGAGGACTCTCCCATTGAGAGAATCCTTAGCCTGTTTGATGGTCTGTTTTATCCTGCACCCATCTTCCAACATAAGATGAAAACTGAGCCCAGGTAAAATTGATGGGGCTTTTACTGCCATGCAGTGAGTAGCCTCGGGTATTCCTCACCCCAATTATTGCGTACACAGACACACACACAGAATTGTTTTTAACAGCAACATTCTGAAATGAGGAGTGACCTCCGCCCTCCCCTCTTTCTCTGCTGGAGATAAAGCCCAGCTTGCTTTATTTCTATCATCCTCCTTAAAAACATTCCTTATATGGCAGTTTCTAAGCAGCAGAATAGCTGTGTGAGGAAAAAGTCCAAAAGAATAGGAAAGTTGGCCGCTGGAAAGAGTGTATGCATGCAGAGACGAATACTGAGCCTTCCTTGCAGAGCAGAGTGACTGCAGTGGCTTTACCGATATATCTTCCAAGCCCTTCTCCGAGATCAAAGCAGCTGAGAGCATCTGCTGTGCTCTGACCCCTCGGTGCCTGAATCTCTATGACTGTTTCTCCTGTTTGACACATCTTTCTTTGTGTCCTTGGATTTTGAGGATCCTTTATCATTTTGAGAGCCCCTTCTTTAGCACATTGAGAGCTGGGAAAAGCAGATTGCTGTAGGGAAAGAGATTTGAAGTTAGCCGGCAGGTGGGGCAGTGGTAGCGTAGGCCTTTAATCCCAGCACTTGGGAGGCAGAGGCAGGCGGATCTCTGAGCTAGCCTGGAGTACAAAGTGAGTTTCAGACCAGCCATGTGCAGAGAAACCCTGTCTTGAAAAGCCAGATAGATAAGTTAAACCCATATGGAATAAGTTTAGTTTATGATCAAGAAAAGGCCACTTACAAGATAGAACTTAGATATCTGTAATCCTAGCTTTAACAGGTGGAGGCGGGAGAAGTGTGCTCTTAGGGTCAGCCTGGGTAAATTGTATATTCTATTATATGCCAGTTTGGGCTACATATGACTACATATGGCTAGCCTGGGCCAACTGTGACTCTGTTTTAAAAAAACAAAACGAATCAAAACAACGACATAGAAAACACCGTTACCTTAAACTGCTTAATCTGGACCAGGCTGGGACACAGCCGTCGGACCCCTATTCGCCCACAGGAGCGGGGAGGTCACTGGTGGTCTTTGTGGCTCTCCCCTTTGCTACTGAAGCATGGTCTGTGATCCTGTCGATATCTCAGACCACCCTGTAGCAAGACTACCTGGGGACACCACTAACGGTGGCCAGCTTCATGATGTGGCCTTCAGGGACAACGATTCAGGAGTGACCAGGAAGAGGTCTCTGGCCAAGGAAACACATTAGCTCACACTCAGAACTGACAGTCTTGTTCTTCAGAGCTCTTGCCTTAAAGGAGAGATGTAGCAGAAGCACCATACTCTTTGGACACTTGCTTTACAACCTTCCCATTTCGGCTGTATAAGGAAGAGAGCTGCTTTGCTGTAAAGTAGTCAGTCCTTTGGGGATGGGAAGTGTTTGTTTTAAACAGAAGCTGGGTGTGGACACGTGCTGGGCGGTAATTTTTCTCCGAGTGACAGGACTTGAGTATTAATCTGTGTCCATAGTTGAGTGGCTGCTGTGTTTGGAGTGACTTTAACATGGGCGGTACCCAGATCATTGTTGCTGTGGTTTAAGAGACAACCATTCAGGGTGAAGACCGGCAGGGTATAGTCTCGGTTGTCCTCACTTTGCAGCTGCAGCCTGCTTGGCTGACACATTCCTGACTGGGGGTGTTCCTACCTATATTACCTTAGTCCTTTTATGACACTGTTTCAGTCAAGTGACTTGTGGGGCAGGGTCTTTAGTTGATAGAGTCCATCTGGGGTCCCCCACATCCTTATTGATATATGACTGTATCCTGAGGTACTACTACTACTGATGAATGTTCAGGCTGTGTTACAGTGTGATGGTCAGGGGTCTGCTAGCTGTGGTACTCGGTAGGTCTGAGCCTCCCCAGAGAAGTGCCCTCACATCGCATCCTGCCTTAGTGTCCGCCATGTCTGTCCATATTATCACAGCTGAGTAGAGGGCAGGCCCATTAGTGTACATATAACATTTTTTTTTTTTTAATTCTAGTTTTTTATTTTAACACTAGACTCCTCAGGGGCTTTGAACTCATCCTTCCTAGAAATGAATTCATCTGCCAGGATGAGGGAAGAAATATTCCTGGCTCAGGAAGAGGCCTAACTCTTTTTCCACCCCGCTGGGTTGGCCTTACTTAGCCCCTGCCTCCGACTGGTCTGGGACTCTGATCTGAGGCTCTGTGACCCCTTAGCATTTCTGTTCAACTTTGTCCTCAACTGCATGATTCTCTTCCCTACCTCAGGAAGTACGTCTGGTTCTCACCTGTAGCTGTCTCCTTTCTTCAGCTGTTTTTGTTTAATCCCTTTACTGCAACTTTAATGGTGTTTCGGAGGGAGAGAGGGCAAACGAGTCTTCATCTGCTTTGCTTGATAGAAATCGTGCACGAATTCTCTAACGATCAATTGGGGCAAGAATAAAACCTCTCCGCCCATAAATGTATCTTGTTTTACAGCACTGGAGGTTCAGCTGTTCGTGAAAAGCAATTTAAATAAAAGGGTCATGCTGGAGAGCGGTTGTTTATATTCGCTTTACTATTTCTGCTGCTAGTAAAAGTTAGGGGACATCGGGGACACGTGGGATGAAGAAAAGCTCTGCTACCCGTACTGAATCCCCTGTTCTTGCTCAACCTAGAATTCCTAGTGGAGGCTCAATCCTGGGCCTCAGAACTACCCGGGCAGCTGTGAGAGTTCCTCAGTGCTTGGAGCAAATTGTTTGGATTTAATTTGAGCCTCAGTTTCCGTACCTAAAAATAGTGAACACTGTGCTGTTCTCCCCAGGTTGAATGTATAGACCTGTGCTTAGCTTGAGTGGCCAGTGGTGATAAAGGTTTTATTTACATCTCTGTATTCTAGATCTCCTTTCATATCCAGCATTGTTGTTTCTGCCTGGGAACCAAATTGATCTGGTCTGTGTCCTCATGGATTTTGTCCCGTTGTCGGCTTGTTTGTCTCCTAACCCTGGGGGCATACTGAGATCAGAATAAGGGGGAAATGAGAAAAGGGGAGGGGGTAATGGGGTGATTGAGCCTAGATGTGTCCAGATCTCCTTTTCAATTACTCTGGATTAGCAAGCAGGAACTTGTAAGCCAGGCTTTGAAGGAGGGATTGACCTAGGCTGTGCATGTGATAGGCGAGTGCTCTCCTAGTAAGCTGTATCCTTGAGCTCTTTTTACTTTGTTCTCAGATAGCTTCACTGAGGTACCCAGGCAGTCCAGGAAGTTCCTCTGTAGCTCGGGTTGGCTTTGAACCTGCTATCATAGTTTTGCTTCTGCCATAGTTGAGTTGAGATGACTGGACTGCTATTCCGGATGTGGCTTAAGCAGATGGGTGTGGTTTCTGAAGGCTCTGAATGACAGAAGGCTCCTTGTGCCCACTTTTCACAGTAACCACTTGCTAGGCTTGGGAAGTGATCCACATTTTAAGAAAGCGCTGAACTGTTAATAGAGGGTGTTTTTGAGGGGATGGATAATGGATAGGTTCTTTGAGGCTGGCGAACCAGATCCCTGGATTTGCTGCAGTTTCGCTTTGATGAGTTCTAGTGAGCGGGGCAGGGTCTCTGGAGCAGTCGGTAAGGCTGAAGCTGTAACAGCTACACATCCTCAGACAGGCTTTGCTGCCTCTTCGCCCTTTAACTCTAAGAGACAGGATAGCAGCGTCCAAGTTGTTGTTGTAGGGAGCTAGGGACAACCCAGAGCCTGAATAGTTTAATTCTCATGTACCCAGCTCTCTTTCTTTGTCCTGTTCTGGCCACCTTGCTGTTTCTGTCCTTCCTGTCCTTCCTGCCTTTTTGTTTTCCCTCTTAGGCATCTTGAGTGTGGACATCTATGTATGTGTATTTGATACAACCTGGATGCTGTTGTATAGGCAGCGGTCCCAACTTAGACTGTGAACAAAATTTTATACTAAAATTCAAAACAGTCTTCTGACAGAGTTAGATAATCTTTGAAAAGAACCATGTACTTAAATACTTAATTAGTCATTGTAATCATGCGTTCTAACGTTTGAAACAGCATCCTTTTCTAAAAAGCAGCTCCTTTGAGAACACAGCCTGCTTCAGATGCAGTGTATTACTGCTGGCTGGAATTAGGTTATTTTTCCAGGCATATAGATGCTTTTACAGTAAACCTTTAGATGGCAGCATCTTTCACCATAAGCCATATTTTGAGCAAGCTCTTTCAGACGTATGAGATGTACAGACAGGAGGTTGTTCAGAGTCTGTGTGTATCACTCATTCACCGTGAGGGTAAAGCAGGAGCACTGGCCTGGTCAGGGCACTGACCAAGGCTGGTTAGAGGACAAGCATTGAAGCTTGCCTGGAATAGTGTCTACCAGCCTTTCTCTGTGACCTTGTGCAAACTGTAACAAGGTCGAACAGGTGATTCTGGACCAAAATGGAACATGATATTTAGATGGTGCAAATAGGCATTATTTTTTCTTTTCAAGTCACTGTAGGTCTAAGCAATTCATATATCCAGATATGTGCAGAACTGTCTTTTTTTTTTTTTAGCATGTTCAGAGATGTGTTATGGATGATTACTGAAGTCTAATGTTACCCTTCAAAGAATTTCCTCACTCATAACCTGACGAGATGGCATATCTTTAGCCCTGGCAACCATTCAAGCCTTTGGTGTCTATAGGCTCACCTACACTGGAAGTTCTGTGTTTAAAGGAATTATGTAGGATGTGGCTTAATATACTTAGTTCATTCATGTTGCAGCATGAGTAGATGCTTCGTCTCTTCTGCTTTCCTGATATTCCAGTGTATTCTGCTTTGTCAGCTGATGGGCCTTTGCTTAGAGCGATCATGCTGCTGTGAACACAGTCTACTCGTTTCTATGTGGACATACGTCTGCATGTGCGTAGAACTGCTGGACCACATGATAATAAAAACTCTGTTGAGGTTTTTGAACAACTGCTAAGCTGTTTTCCAAAGTGACTGCATCTTTGTCCCCAGCAGCAAGGAATGGGAGTTTCATTCAGTCTCACTAAGAATTCTAAGAGCTTTCTCTAAAGGGGGAAAAAAGAAATCATAAAATTATAAAGAATCCCAAGGGTGTGGTGGTATATACCTGTAATCACTCCAGAGGCTGAGGCAGAAGGACGGATGTCAGTTAGGCCCACCTGACTCAAAACATCAAAGATTTTTCTGATAAGTTTTGGTTGGGGGAGGGGGGGGAAAATAGGATTCTCAGTATTCCCAGTTCCCAGACTGTTCTGGACTGTTGGCCAAGAAAGCAGCCAGGCGTCCTCAGCCCGATAAGAGGCCTCCTCCATTCAATGGCTGCACAGAGTGTTGATACTGAGGCCAGCTGTTCTGTAATTCGCAACTCCTGGCTTGGAGATAGATACCAGGCAACCAAAGCATCTCTATCCCAGGGAGAGGAAAATGGCATCTCAATAGAACAGCAGCCCTTACCACTGTGTAGGGCCGAACATATTAAAATCACCTATTTGTCACACAGTAAGGACAGTCATGGAAACTATAGCAGAGGAGAGTAGCTTATGTTTAGGTCAGAGTTTACATTCTCCAAACGGAGCTCACCCAGACTGGACATTCTTGTGTCTGCTCTGAACTGACAGCCTGTGTATTCAAGGGAGGGAAGGGCCAGCCTTTAGGCGTGTTTGGGTCCTGGTAAGGACATACATTGTATGTTCTGAAACTGTTTGCATCTGGAAAAAATTAGCTATACTCGGATCTTTTCCCTCTGCAGGTCCCGTCAGGAAGCCCAAGTATGTGGAAAGCCCCAGGGTGCCGGGAGATGCAGTTATGATTCCGTTCAGAGAAGGGTCCAAGCCCTCAGAGCCCAGTGAGACTGGTAAGAGTACCTTTTCCATGAAGCCTGCCTCGTTCCCTAACCTAAGACTCTGCATAGTAAGTAGCATTCTCCATCTCTGAAAGAAACCTGAGAGTCTCTTGCAAGAATGCTTCACTGAACCAAGTGTATTTGGGAGGTTTTTTCCCCTTGGGCAGTTGACAGAGATTTGTTTAGCTAATGTGAATTCTTGAAATTGTATACAAGTGGCAGGAATAGTTGAGCTGGGTGTATTTGCATTGTTCGAGGGTTGGGTCTTGTATCCTCTGAATTCTGACCTTGCTGGGCTTGGGAGACACGCAGAGCCAGCCAGTTGACTTTGTTGTTTTGTTTTTGTTGTTTTATATAAACACATTACCCCTCCAGAATTTTTAAGACCAGGCTTTGGCTGAGAATCTGAGACTTTCACTAGACAAACTAACTTAAGAAGAGCACATGGTGACTTTGGAAAGCTTCTTAAAAGTTAAACATCTGTGATTTTCTATAGGGGGCATTGGATTAGGGACAAAGAAAAGAAAATCCAAACTGATTGAAGCCTCTTTTCCTTTTGCCATAAAAGTCAATGTATCACACCCCACACCCACTTCTAAGTCAAAGTGTAAGTATAACATATGTTAATGCTTGCAGCGTTTAATAGATGCATTAGTAGTTTGCTTTTGTTGTTTGTTGAGACAGGATTTCTCTGTATAGCTTTGGCTGTTCTGGAATTCACTCTGTAAACCAGGCTGGCTTTTTGAACTCATAGAAATCTGCCTACCTCTGTCTCCCAAGTGCTGGGATCAAAGGTGTGCACCACCACTACCTGGCTAGTTTGCCTATTTTTAATTGACCCAAGAATTTACTTGTTTGTTCTTGTCTGAGATTTGATTGGTCCACAGAATGTTCTAAACCTGTAGTGTGTGTCCCTGCACAAACATGAGAGTAAAATTCTTAGCCTGTAAAAGCTCAGTTTGTCCTCTGTGTGAACACAAGCATCTAATAACTTTTAACACTGAAAGATGCTCATCCAAGGAAAGAACACTCAGTTAGATTTCCACTGTGGAATGCCTACAGCTGGCTTTCTTCTGTTTCCCTCCATGGTGGGGATGGAGAACCCCTTCCTCTTATATTATAACCACTGTGTACATTCCGTGTCTGGTGAGGCATGGGAGGAAGTAGGGGAGGGCTGGACAGTGGAGTGCATAATGCTGACTATATACTTGAAAATGAACTGAAAAGCGGAAGCTGGAATGGGTAAAAGAGATGCACGCACTGGACAGGCACTGGGTGCTGATGCAGGCTTCCTGCAGGAGGAGGCCACCCAGTTCTTTGGATTTGGTACCATTTGTGTAGTAGAAGGAGATCCCATTGAAGATTTGTGACTAGGGGGACAAAGTGGTTGGTGTATAGGTGTTGAAGGTGGAGAGTTCATGGTAGTGAACACTTAGGTCAGATGGCTGTGAGGGCTCGGGGACAACACTGAACTAGCCACTCCAGGAATAGAAAGGAGACTACTGGGGATCAAACCAAGACTATAAGTAATGGGTGGGGAGGCCTAGAGAAGAGTCAAATGGCAGAGAAACAAGCAGATTTTATATGACAGCAGAGTGGCGTCTTTGAGCTGATACTGGTTGTTCAATTGATTGGTAACTAGGTGACCTTGCCCCTTTGGGGTGAATTAAGGGAGCTTCCTGGTAAATAAAAGGCCTCCTTTGGGCCTCTATTTAATAAAAATCCTTCTATTTACCTGGCCAGAGTCCTTCTGTTTAGGACTTGTCACAGTACTACCATTTAGGGGGTTACTTTGGACCTAACAGAGGCTGTGACATGTAGAGAGAGCCTCCCTCTCCCTTGTTTTTCTGTGTTGAAGGGAAAAACCGAAATATTCTTCAAACATGAGTAGTAGCTATCATACTCAATTCAGATGAATTCTGTCACCCCATACCAGAATCTCCACTGACCAAAGACTTTGTAGTCTTGGCTTGATTAAAGTCCTGGAGTTTTGACTGTGTTAGACATGGATACCATTGGGAGGATTCATGGGGGTTCTATGTTGGATTCTTCTAATGTGAGATGAGGAGACAGACTTAGAATTTTTGTTGGACTAAGAAAAGTGGTTACAAATAATTCTCATTGTCAACTTTTCTCCTCTGGCTTGAGGCAGATTTGGATTCCTTTTCCTGGCAGGAGGAGGTGTGTGTATACTTGACTATGGGCCAAGCTAAACTCAAGAGCAGCTATGGGTCTTGCTAGGAGTTTGCTCATTCCTAAAGATCTCAGCTCTCTGATTCAGCTTCCCCAGACCCCATTAGGACACATAGGTTGCAGATGCAAGCACTGAGACATTTACAGTTAGCTAATTTTAGGAAACAAGGTGTGTTCCTCCTTGTGGGTGTGAGATAGGTGTATAGTTCATGTTTCTGGGTACATAGTCATATGTAGAGATAGCCATGGTGTGGCACAAGCCCCAGCAGTTGCTCTCTCTGTTGGCTGATGGTGAGGCAGTTGCCTAACAAAATTGAACTTGACAATTAGCAAAGGGTGGCGTGATTTGCAATCCTCATGGAATCTTTTAAGTTTCAACGGAGTTAATTAAGCCTGCCATATCAAAGTGTAAGTGTTACATCCACATCATTGAACCTGAAGTGGACGCTTATGCTGAGTGGAACCAACAAAGCTTTGAATAATAAGCTGCGCATGTACAGAAGCATGATGGGTAAACTCTTAATTCCCAGAGTTTAATCTCAGCATCGTCACTCAAATCCCACTTTAAAGTTTGACCTCCTCACCTCCTGCTCTTCCTTTGGGTTCTCTTATTTATTATGTCTCTGTGACCCTCTGGCTGCTGTCAATAGTAACATGACAGTATTCAGCAGATTAACAGTCGGTTGAGCATAGCTCCTCCAGAGATGCCTTGGAAATTTCACGTAGACTTGTACAGTATCAATTTATTCCAAATATTTAAGCTACATTCTCCTCCATTAATTCTTTTTTTCCCCCCAGTGTTTGGAATTTAAGTTAAAAGAAAATAAGACCAATGAGCATATACTTTTTTTTTTATTATTAAGTTATCCATCTGGGAAGTAGGTTCAACCAGATGAACTTTTTTTTTTTTATAAACAACTTGTTGATTAAAGTTTACACAAGCTTGTAAACATTTGTAAGGAAAGATGTACTATATATGTGTGTGTGTGTATATATATATATATATATATACACACACACACACATATATGTATTTAATATTTTGAAATATGTTTGAAACATACATTTTTTTTTTTTACCCTGACAAAAACAGTGACTTAATGGATGGAGAGAACAACACTTCTGTCAATCCTTCCCCACCTCCCTCTGTCAAGTGGTCCTCATAACCTATGCACCACATAGAACAGGCCCTTTATGCGTAAGCATCCTGTCGTTAAAACTCAGAGTTCCCCCCACCCCCACCCCCTAAACAATAATACTTCTTCCTCTCCAGGGGAAGGAAATGCAGGAACTACAGGGGATTACTAAACTGCAGTAAATAGCTTTATTTCTTCAGATCGGGAACAACCATATTTCAATTAGGGTTGCTTTACTAAATCATTTAGCAAAGCATGCTATGATAGGGAGGGGTGAGAAAGCTCCTTATCTAATGAGTCATTGCTCAGTGACAATCGATGTCAAGATAGGACAAACCCTTTTCCTCGCCAGTTTGGTTTGCAGAGAAAAGTAACTCACATACTAGATGTGTGGTCAGTGCATGACTATAATCTCAGCATCCTGTAGAGAGGAAGTTTCAGACTAGCCCGGTTTACATAGTGCGTTGCAAGCCAACCTAGACTACATAGCAAGACCATGTCTTAAAAACGAAGACAAAGCAAGAATGAAACAACATGCATGAAGCAGCAGTGTCATTGAGCACAAAATGATCCTATGAAGAGCAGAGGGTGTCTTCTGAGATAAATGTGGATGGTCATATTTTATTGATTCCTTTATTTTTTTTTTAATTATTTTTACATACATTTGAAATGATGTAAGGAAGAAAGGAGACTTAAAGAATAATGGGATATGTCCATTCCCTCCCTAGTTTTAGAAATAAAGTCATTGTAGTTCCCTAGTTATACCTCCTTCCTTCCCTGAGAAGGTAACCCCCAGCTTGGTCTATCTTTACTTTTCAACTTTTCAGACGGCAGTGTACCCTGTTCTAATGGCTGGTTGAAGGGGATGTGCCTAGCACATGTCCAGAGGAAGAGAGACTGGGAGTAGAGGAGCTGTTCATTTTGATTCTTTCAGTAGATAGTCAGTTGTGAAAGCCCTTTGCTAGGTGCCAAGATGAGTTATCAAGTATGCATGGGGTCCTCTCTTCATTGAGCTTTGGTATCTAGTAGGGGATTAAAGACCCGTGTATAAAGTGACTGTAGTTCAGAGTGGGAATGGTAATAAATACCAACTGTGGTGAATTGGCAGTTCAGCAGGTAAGATGCTGAACATAGGAAACGCTTAATTGATGCACTGTGCTTTAGGATTTACCTGGTAGTCTATCTGTGTCAGAAACACTACTCACCTTGGTAGTTTATCCACAACAGACACTGATTTTTTTTTTCCACACTTTTTGAGGCCTAGAAGGTAGAAATCAATGGGCTTCGTTGTTATACAACCTCATGCTGCAGAGAGTGATCACAAGGTCCTTCTTTCGTACGCACATGAATCTTATTGTGGAGGGCCCAGAGGGCTGTGCATTTCTAGTTGTTTTTTTTTTTTTTTTTTTTTAAGATTGATTTAGTGATTACATTGTAGCTGTCTTCAGACACTCCAGAAGAGGGAGTCAGATCTCATTACGGAAGGTTGTGAGCAATCATGTGGTTGTTGGGATTTGAACTCAGAACCTTTGAAAGAGCAGTCAGTGCTCTTAACCACTGAACCATCTCTCCAGCCCCTCTAGTTGGGTTTTAACTTAGGAATGGGAGGGGGACTTACAAATATTCAAGCCATAGCATCTGGCAGAAGAACCAGATGGAAAGAACAGGTAGTGGCTAGCATGAGGGAGAATGTTGACAAAATGATTTCCATAGTGAAATGGGTGCATACAGTCTGTAGAGCGGGGTCAGGAAAGAGGGAATGGATGAAGGGCCTGAGAGGAAGAAACTGATGACCCATCTGTGGGGGGATGACTGCTGTGGATGAGGGGCTCCAACCCTTTGATGCAGCTTGTTTTTAGAGAGGTTATCCCTTCAAGATAGTAGAAAAGCTAATTAGCCAAAGTGCTGAACTGAGAGTGGGAAAATTATAGTGGGCCCCAAGCTATAAGCTCTGCAGATAAACCGGGGACCCATAGTGGGCTCTAAGCTCCAAGCTCAGTATATAAACCAGGGACCCTTTGCCTTAGAAGCCAAATGAAGTGAGTTAGATAAAAGGAGAAAGGTCATTCTATTTCAAGAAGACATTGCTGAGCAGCCTTGGGGTTTTGTTAAAACGCTGTAACAGGGAGAGGATGCTCAGGGAGGAGAAACCATGCTTTCTCTCTCCATGTATTTCCTGGTGGTTACCACTCTCCACCTTGCAGGATATAGTGTGCAAAGTTAATAGAAATGGAGGTGCGCCATCAAGATGCAGTTAGTAGGGCTATTTCAGGAGAGTCTTAGAGGTGAATGAATGAAGTTACAGATGAGTGGAGAAGAAAACATTGGTGAGGACAGCTGGCTTTTACCCCAGGAAGTTGAAAAAAATGAAGGCTCACGAGGAGCGTGGCTATAGGGTTTTTTTGTTTTGTTTTATTTTTTAATTTCTAAGAAAAGGGCTTTTCTTGAATATAATGGTAGCCTTCATACATTCTCATAATGTGGGCCGTGGCCCTAAGGTGCCTTTAAGTTCCTGTCTGTGTTGTTTATTAGGTCAAACTTTTTGTTCTTAAGTAGATACTTGCTCCTTGACAGTTTTACACATGTGTATGATAAATTTTCATCATTTTTACTTCATTACCATTTTTTGAGCCCATCTCCTGCTAAAACCCTAAGAAGTCCCCTCCTGCTTGCAGTCATCTGAGAAGGAAGTCTCAATTGAGGAGCTGCCCAGATCAGATTGGCCCACGGGCCTCTCTGCAGAGGCTTGTCTTGATTGCTCATCGGTGTAGGATTGCCTAGCCAACTTCGGGTGGCATCCATCCCTACGCAGGCAGTCCTGGGCTGTGTATAAGAAAGCTAGCTAAGCGTGAGCCAGTGAGTAGTGTTCCCTGTCATTTCTGCTTCAAGTTTCCTGTTCTGGCTTCCCTCAGTGGTTGGCTGTAACCCGAAAGACAGCATAAACACTGAGTTGCTTTTGGTAAAGTATTGTGTCACAGCAACAGCAAGAAAACTAGAACAGTGATGCTGGAAACTCTCCCTAACAATTAAAACTGATCCTCAATAGAACTTCAGCACCGCTTGTCAGAGCAGGGTACTGCCTCTCCAGCATCCTGATAGCCTTCAGTGCTGCCTGCTTGCCCCAGAACTGAACATTCACTCAAGCATTCCCCCGATAAGACACTGAAAATAATTAGTGTTATTAAATCCCGACCCTTGAGTACCTATCTTTTTAGTATTCTGGATGGTGAAGTAGGAGGTCTGCACAAAGCATTTTCCTCCCCGTGCTGTCTGATAGCTGTCTTCAGGTAAAGCATTTTCCCATCATTTGAATTGCAAGCCAGACTAGCAGCTTTTCAAATGAAACATAACGTTTATTTGAAATAATGATTGGCAAACTATGGTTGTTCACAGTTGAGCATTTATCACACACTTTATTCCAAAGAGATGAAATGAACAGGAAATGAGCCTGTCACTTCAATTAAAGAAACAAATGAAACAACAGAAGATCAGTCATCGTGCTGAAGCTCGACCTTTTAAATGAAAGTTTCTTTTTGGGAGGGGACTTGGCATTTGTCACATCGCGCTTGGTAGCTTCTCAGGATTTTTCAGTTAAGAGCTCACATAATATTAATGATTACTATCATTTGATATTGTGTAATAAAATGTGCCAACATTTTTAAGATTTGCAAAACCAGCATTTTCCCAGTTGACCCAATCCACCACGATGTTACAAAATCTCGCATGGCTAAATGATCCTTTTAAAGCAGGAGCAGGCTGGTGGGGGGGGGGGGGGCGAGGGTAGCTCTCTGGTAGAGCGCCAGCCCATTTAGTATGCACAGTGCCTTGGGTTAATTCTCCAGCACAAAACAGAACAAAACCCATAAAACAGATCATTGGATTTTACAGGACCAGAGAACAGAAAGTTAATTGGTACACATTAAAGTCCGCGCTGGAATTTACCTTTAAGAAATTGCTATTTATCAGGCATTGGTGAGGGGGTAAGAGAATAGCCACACTAAAAGAGTCCTCTGTTTCTAGTTTCTAAGGTTATAGTTCTACAAGAATATATTCCAGGGCTGGCTGCCGTGGCTCAGCATTACAGTGAGGACTCAGTTCTGTGTTCAGTCCCCAGCACTGACAGAGCCAGAAACCTGTCTCAGCAGGTCGAATGAGGGGTAAATGAGAGGGAAGTACAGAGGGAAATACAGTTGAAGAGCTTAATGCTACCGTGTGTGTAGGTAGACTCTAGTGTTATGGCCTAGAAACAGCGAATTAGAACATAGATGATGATCTGTTAGCAAAATACTAGTTTTGGGAAATAAAGAGGGAATTGCGGTGGCTCAGGAGAATTAACCAGAAGGAAATTAAGAGTGTAACCCAGGCCTACTGGCACATACCTTTAGTCCCAGCACTTAGGAGGCAGAGGTAGGCAGATCTCTGAGTTTGAGGCCAGCCTGGTCTAAAGAGTGAGTTCCAGGATAGCCACGCCTACAGGGAGAAACCCTGTCTCAAAAACCAAAGCAAAGCAAACAAACAAACAAAGCACAAACAAACAAAAGAAATTGAAATGCTTATAGTAGCAGTCAAAGAGAGCAAAATGTAGGCCATGGGTAGAAGTGCCTGAGATTAGGAAAAGGGCCTGATATCTGGTCCAGGGCCCATCTCACTTAACATAGTTGATTAATAGATATCATAGAAACTTGTGTGTACTTCAGTTGTTCAGGGTGCCATAGCTAGTGAATGACCAGGGGTTTTCCACAATAACCAGTGTGCTGTAAAGAACAAAGACGAGGAAGAGGCCTGTTTCTCTATGGATGTAACTTAATAATGGACCTCAAAAGTCTGGGAAACAGGAACAAAGCAAACCCAAACCCACTAGACAGGAAGGAATAATAGAAATCAATGCAACAGAGGCCCAAATGACAATGCCAGAACTCACTGGACAAGAAGTTGGTTTTTGAAAAGACAAGCAAGGGTGACTGAACCTTAGCTGGATTAACCAACCGACAGAGGGAGAAGATCCTGTTAGTGATGAGGCTCTAGTCCCAGCAGGCATCTAACAGTGTCTGCTTTAAGGAGTGGGGGAAATTATCTGAGAAATGAACCAGGAAGTGTGGGTCTTAGTGAGAACATTTGATGTGCACAATAAAGCAGAGAGTTTTTTCCTGGAATAGTGAGTTTAGAAGACATTATCTGGACCATGAAAATGATAACTAGTCATATTTGAGAGAAAGAGAAATATAAGCACATTTGAAAATACATGTGAATGTGGGAAACCAAAAACTCAAACACTAGCGGAGAAGTGCACCCTGGCTGGAAAAGCTGGTGGGGCGCTAACCATCCTGTGGTTTGGAAGGTATTTCTCACATGTTGCTGGTTTTGAGGTTCACAACCTACAGTAATTGGGTATGGCCACGTCAGCAGTCAAGAGATTGAAGTTCTGAGAGAGGGTCATTACCAGAAGAGATGTCTAATAGCCTTGGTACAGAGGAATTAATTATCTGGCTCCTAAGATGGCAGGAAGGAAAAGGACTGTGAAGGACAGGGAAAGATTTGAAGTGATGGTGGCCCTAACAAAGAGGGTCAGCTGTTCTTTGATGTTTGCTTCAAATGTGTAGTGCTCTGTGTGGATTACTGAGAGAAGCAGAAGGGAAGAGATCCATGAACTTCCTTTGTACTCTCCGCATGGGCTGACTTTCCACAGTGGTTCTGTCCTGAGGGTTCCACCGTGTGGGCTTCCAGACTCTCTGCTCTCCCCACTTGGCAGTCACTCTGCCAGAGTGAAAGTCCAGGTAAAGAAGATGCTGTGAGCTAGGCCAGAGAGATGAACAGCTTAGCGAGCACTGAGGAGCTCAGTCTGAAGTGGACCTTCTAAGGAGACGGACACTCAGATGAAGTTTAGAGAAATTAGTGTACCCACAGCCACCAAAGAAATAAACAGTTGGGAAGCCCCTGGAAGAAATGAAATTTTAGTGATGTTGTGGATGCAAAGTGAAATAAAGACTTGGTGTCTCTTCATCTTCAACTGTAGTAGGGTTTTAGAACTTTCATATTAGCCACACTGAGGTTGAACAGGGAACAGTTCGTCATGAAGCCGGGTGATGGTGATGCACGTCTTTAATCCCAGCACTTGGGAGGCAGAGGCAGGCAGATTTCTGAGTTCAAGGCCAGTCTGGTCTACAGAGTGAGTTTCAGGACAGCCAGGACTATACAGAGAAACCCTGTCTCAAAAAAAAAAAAAAAAAAAAAATAGAATTGTGATGTGTCTTTTCAACTCAGCCATTAAGCCTGGAGTTCCACAGTTCTCCAGCTCGTTTGAACATGGAGGTTTGAATGGCTAGTTTTGCTTGGGGGGCAGGGAGTTCATCTTTTGAGACAAATGTCTTCCCGTGAGGCCCCAGCCGTCCTGCATTTCCTATGTAGCCTAGGCTGGTCTCAGTCCCACAACAGGCCTTTTTCTTCAGCCTAAGTGCAGGGATTCTGGGCCTTTATTGCTGTGTCTGTTGTTTTTAGATTTTTGTGGATCTCTTCCTTTTTTTTTTTTTTTTACATGAAAACTTGGGGTATCCATCTGTAGGTTCAATGTAGAGGTGGCAGTGACTATGCCAAGGAGCAGTAATGTCCCTCTTCTGTGTACAGATCCCGCACAGGATCTAGAACTTTCAAACGAGTCCCAAGTGAGCCATAGGCTATGTTTGTCAACACGGTAAATTTTGTAGCAGCCAAGCATGCATGTACAGCTGCTTTTGGCCTCTAGACCAGCTGCCAACGGGGTGGAGTTTCTGGCTCTTTCCCCAGAGTGTTTCAGGTTGAACCAGAAGCTAGACTTTCTGGGGCTGGGACATCGTCACAGTGGCGCAGTAGTGTGGAGATTGTTTTGGAAAGAAAGAGAGGTGTGGAGTAGAGAAGCTGCTGAGGTCTGCCCCCTCACCCACTCACTTCTCTTCCCATCTTCATCTCGTCCCCTGACCCCCCAGTCATCTTGCCACCTGAGATAAGGAGTTGGCTGAGCCCTGAAGCACACTGCAGAAGGGTGAGGCTTGCAGGATGAAGGATGTGTATGGGTGGGGGAGGGAGGAGGAAGAACCTATAGAACCTGTTTGCCGGATTCGGCCTTTGGGCGTGCCTGGGTTGTGTTGATTTGATTTGGTTTCCCCTCTCCTTTCCCAAGTGCCTTCTCCCCTAAGAATTTGTCTGTGGTTTAAAGTCTCTAGTGGGAAGGGACTTTTTCTGGGGTTGTGGTAGGGGTGTGGTTCACCTGCCCTGGGGTGTTTCCCTTCTTCGCCTGTGTTGGAATGGGCCCACGGATATAATGAGTTTAACCCAGATGATCTGGAAACATCAGGGCTCTAGACCCAGAACGGTCTCACCACTGTCGTTCTAGAGTGACTAAAAAATATTTATCTTGCAAACAGTCTTGGTGCCCTGAACAGGGAGGTTTTTCAGAGTAAGCAAGTGGTGTGTGCCTTCTCTTTCATGACGATGTCACCAGCCTGGTGTCTCTCACAGCTGCCTGGTGTGGCAAAACTGCTGTGCAATTGAGGATCATCCATATGGTTTTCATAAAGGTTTGCCCACTTACACTCTGCAGTTGCTTATGAAAGATGAACATGGTGGTGGTGATGTTAGCTCATAGTGTGCCTGTTGTCCACCTTCAGTCTCCTCCAGTCATTGTCGATTTCCACATGTTGACAAAAGAGGTTCAAGCGTGTGTAGGTCTCGCTGTCTTGACAAGTCGAAGAGCAAACAAAACATGGCGTAATCGCCCGAGAGTCACAAATTATTCTTGAGTTCCAGCTTCGGTAAGCATGGTTAGTTCCTGTATATAATCTCATCCCAGTCGTGCTTTAAGTTGTGACAGAGGAGTTAGAATAATGTCAAAAATAATTATTTGCCAGCCATAGTTGACAAAATCTAAGTGCCCTTGGGTTTTGGGTTCGAGATTAGTCTCTAGCTCAGTATATAAGTAGATTTCAACGTGAACATTCTCTCCAGTACAGAAATCCAGATGACCGGCCTTGGAAGCACCATGCTTATGTGAAGTGTGGCATGAACAGCAGTACATTAAGTCCTGTCTCGGGGCTTTTTTCACTGTCTCTGATTAGGTGGATTCTTATAATTGATTGGCACCTGAGTGGGAACTGGGTTTTGAATCTCACTGCTATGGAGTATATGTCCAGCAAGTTTTCCAAGTCCTCCTGCACCTGGGTCTTTGCAGCATGCCAGTTGGGTTTTAATGCTGGCCTCTGGTGGTACGGTATATAGTGCTCTCTGAAGATAAGGTGACGCAGAAACCCTTATCTGTGGCGCCCTTTTCTTGCGATGTAGGAATTGGAATGCTATCAGATAATGAGACGGGGAATCTTCTTTTTCAGATCAAATATATCACCTTTTGAATTTGGAGTTCTCTGTGACTGTTTTCTCAGCCTGTCACAACCTCTTAATTAAAATGTACTGCTAGAAGACATCATCAAACTTGGTGCATCTTATAAGGGGGCACAAAAAATGCCAGACAAGCAGCTGGAGTGCCAGCTCATCCAGATGCAAAGCCAAAACTCCCCAGATGGGAATCTTCATTGTTTTCTTTCTTTGTTCCAGAAGCAAAGGCCGATAATGAACCGAGCTGTTCTCCAGCAGCTCAGGAACTGTTGACAAGGCTGGGATTTTTACTGGGAGAAGGGATCCCAAGTGCCACACACATAACCATTGAAGACAAAAATGAAGCCATGGTAATGCCAGACAAAGAAACTGTATTTCCTATATGCTTAGTATGCACTCACAAGTGCCCATGGGAGGAGGGGGGCTCACATTATTATTTGGTCAAATGAGTGCTGGGCTCTTATGTTTTGAAATTTATTACAACAGTTTGTTTCTGAGTCTCTGCAGGGGATGGAGGTGGAAATAGTTAAGGACAAACAGAAGGGATCAGAACTTAAGAAAATGTCCGTATTAACCTTACAGCCATGGCCCAGAGAATATTGGCTACATGTTGTCTTGTAATAAGGCTACTTCTGTATTGAGAGGACTGCTCCTCTCATAGACTGCTTTGGTCTATGGTTTTCTGTGCTCTCTCAGCTGTTGGGATTGGGAAGTAAAGGGGGAGTCAGTGGGGTGAAGAGAATATTGATAGGAGATGAGGTAGAGAAAAAATGGGAGAGAATCAAACCTTTCATCCTCAGGGAGGCACGCTCTGTCTCAGGGAGCCCAGCCACCAGGCTCCCACCAACTCTGAGTGTGCAAGTAGCAGTGTAAGGGGTTGGAACTTCTGCCTCCCTCCCCCCAGGTTCTCTGTAAGGAGGCGGGGCAGGGAGGGCGTTGACGGAGACTGCAGTGGTCACCAGTCTCCTTTCCTGAACACACAGCTCATAAATCTTGAGGAATAGAGTCAGGCTACCATGCTTGTGAAACATTATGGAAACACGGTCCCCAGGTTTCCCGCACAGAGGTCAAATAAGCCATTTGTCTTCTGCAGGCTTTAAATGAGAGGAAGTCTGCCTGTTGGCGGCCATCTCTGTTTTATGAATTTGTGTTCTCACTGAAGTATTGCTAAGACTGCCCTTTTAGTGAAAGCTCAAAGGAGGCAACCAGAACAAAGACACGTTGGGTCTGTCCCCATTTAGCTACAGAAGTTAAAAAATGCCTCCATTTGTCTTGTGTTTAAGTTTCATCATTTTGGCATCCAAAACAAAAACATGTGTTGAAGCATACATACCGTGTGAGCCATGTTAACTCCTCCTTCCCTCCCTCCCTCCCTCCCTTCCCTTTGCAGTGCACAGCCCTGAGTCAAGGCATCAGCCCTTGCTCCACACTGACGAGCAGCACCGCCTCTCCTAGCACCGACAGCCCCTGCTCGACCTTGAATAGCTGTGTCAGCAAGACAGCAGCCAGCAAAAGTCCCTGCGAGACCATTAGCAGCCCCAGTTCCACCCTGGAAAGCAAGGACAGTGGAATTATAGGTAAGAAGCACACTGCCTGGCAATGTAATGGCTCGATGCAAGTCAGCCGGAGCACTATAGCCACCTCGTGAGAGGGTTCCGTGTGGTCCAAGAAGGTCAAACTGCAGACCCCACTCTGCTCACTGCTGACAGCTCGGGGCTGTGGGCAGCCAAGAGAATGACTTTCAACTTTTATATTTCTTGATTTTTTTTTTTAATCACTGTGATCATATACTTTTTTCTTTAAAACAAAACAAAACAAAACAAAACAAAACAATACGTTATCTGATCTGTCCTGTGAAGTTACAAAAACCCTCCCACCTTCCTGGTCAGTTCATTCCTTTGCATCAGGTCTCCTTGGGGCACCATTGCAGGGTGGGGAAACCCCCTCATATGAAGCAGTTTTCACAACCAAATCTCAAGGTTGTTTCCCTGATGACCTATGGGGCCTGTGTTCTCTGAATGTTGCTTGTGATGGCATCTGGTTTTCTAAGAAAGCCTTCCTGGGCCTCCTGGTAGATGCAGTCCCCTGAGTTGAGGGTAGGAAGACTAGATTCTAACGGGCTTGAGCAACATTGAATTAACTCCTTCACACACTTCCTTGTCTAGAAAATCAAGGGTTTGGGTTAATTCATTAGCCGGTAGACCTGTGCCATGTTAGAATCCGGTGACTCTGAGATTGTCGGTTAACATACACCAGCCCGGAATGAGTGCTCGGGTCATCCTGCAGGTGTGCTCAGCAATGGCTGAACAGTGATCAAGCCTGCTTGCTTTCTGCTAGCAGACAGGTGGGACCCAAAGGCATCACTCAAGTCTTTTGCTCTACAATTGTATTGCTATCACAGTGGGTCACTTCTAAACAGTTCCCTGCTTTCCCTTTGCTGGGCTATGCCCATGTCTTTAAGGGACCATTGTGTATCATTTTTCATCAGCTCCATATCCTCATTAGTACATAGTCAAATAGACCTCTGAGCTCCGTGTTCTCCAGTCACTTGCTCTTCTATCCAAGTATAATTCAAAAACCAAAGCATGAGTTTATCTAGTTCAGACTTTGAAGATGTCCCCCAACCCCACACCCAAGAGGGCACTGGAGTCAGGCTGTGGGCTTGCTGTAGATCTCTGCATGGATTGGGAAGGACTCAACTTCAGCCAGGAGGCATCTTCCACTGATTTCGGTGGGACCAGACTCTTACGGATCTGTTTTCTGTTGCACTCATTGCAGTTTCAAAATGTAATTTACATATAATATTCACTCACTTAAACTGTCAGTTAGCTCCTAGTATGTTCAAAATCATGTACCTGCCCTTACCAGCTGATTTTAGAACACTGTCACCTTCGCCACGAGCAGCATTCTACCAGTTTGAAATTGTCATTTCCCCATGTTCACCAGGTCATGCCTGGGCATCCAGCAGCCTGCTTCTGATTTGGGGAATCCTGTATGAATGGAGGATTTACCGCAAATCCTTATTTATTTATTCATTTATTTATTTCCAGCTTCAAGGCCTTTCCCTGAGCTGATCCAGCCAGTTGGCTTTCTCATCTACTCTACCTCTCCCGCTTTATGAATTCATTTCAACAAGCTTTTCCTGCATTATGGCTTTTCTCGTGCCCCATTTCCGCACTCTCCTCCGCAGACAGACCTTGATATGAATTCAGTGGTAGCCACACAACTTCCTTAGCTCTTGAAATGCCATGTCCTTCTGAGAATTCCATCTCCCTTCAAGGATTTGGCCACTGCTACCTTTTTGGAAAAGACTTCTCATCTTAATGTTAGTTGGAGACTTGGCATTGCGTGTGTCTTGATTTTAAAGGTGCCATTCAAGCTGGAGGTCAGACGTTTACGAGCCTGTTCGGGACCAGGACCAACCATCTGTCATTTGCTTTTCTCTCACTCAGGTGCACTGCTGAAATTTTGACAACTGACTTGTTTTGCAATATGAGGTATCAGACCAAGGCTCTGTATGTGTGAACCAAGCAAAATACAACTACGATACATTCCCCAGCCCCTACTAGCGTTTATACAAAAAAAAAAGCAAAGGTGCTTGCTTAGCTTTCTGTACTGCCAGTGAAAGATTAAGCTGCCAGGCTGCTCTTAACTAACACTTGATTTAATGGAGTCTCCCCCAGTCTCTGCTACCAGACTCTGCTGCCAGACTCCATATTATATGCCCCTGTGGCACCAAGGTGATTTTCTTCAGTGTACTTATTATTTAATTTTGATTCCATGTGGATGGGGGCCCACTCTGGGTTTTCCAACTCTGGGTTCTTAACTGAGTGCCAGGAAGGAGATTGCTGCCACTCTGCAATGGCACCGAGGCCCGGACCATCTATTGCTTTATAAAGAACTCCTCGGGATTCCTATTTCGAGTAGGCTCTTAGGACCGTTTATGTCAGCAATAGTGCCCTTTGCTCCTTGGTCAATGTGTTCCCTTACCTTGGCTAAGCATGAAGAGCTGAATATATTGACATAAGAGTGGGAAAGCGAAGGGGGGAGGTGTTAACAGTTTCTGGGGACCAAGCTTGCACTGCATAGGTCAAGGCCCCAGGTACATGAGAGAAGCTGTGCTGGTGAATGACAGTGTGCCTCTGTTCTCTCTCCTCTGTGACCTGTGGCACTAAAGTCTGTTGCCAATGTGTGGTAGGGAGGAGAAGGAAAAGAAGCAAGAATTTCCTCTCCGGGCTGACTTGAGCTGCAGGTGTCTGAAGAGGCCAGAGTGGTGGGGCCAGAGGGGAGGAGCAATCTCCTCCTGCAATCTCTGCAGGCCGTGCAGGTTCCCAAGCCTGAGCTGACAGGCACCGGTGCTGTATTTGTGGCTCTGTGATTGCAGGTGTTTTCTGTGTTCTGAAGAACTTGATGAGTTTATGAACCGCAGCCTGTGGTCCCAGCTTTTGGGCATCATAGGTGTTTAAGAAAGTAAATCATTTAAGAACCCCTCAGTCCTAGAGGGCAGAAATGAAGGTAAAACTGCCTGGTTTCCCACCTTGGAAGACCAGGCAGCACCTTTGTAGAATGTGTTGGAGAGGATCCACATTCCAAACTAGACACGGCCTGGAGGAGAGGGGAACCGGCTCTTTTTTAACTTTACATTTTAAGTATGGGTAGCCTTAAGCCAGGCAGTGGTGGCACAAGCCTTTAATCCCAGCACTTAGGAGGCAGAGGCAGGAGGATTTCTGAGTTTGAGGCCAGCCTGGTCTACAGAGTGAGTTTCAGGACAGCCAGGGCTACACAGAGAAACCCTGTCTCGAAAACAAACAAAAAAAGTATGGGTAGCCTTTTGAACCAGGGCAGCCAGCATTGGATGACAAAAGCTGTACAGTGGGGCGGGCTGTATCTATAAGACACAGGCCTCCCTGGTATTGTGTGCTCAGAGCAGCAAAAGGCTCAAAGCAGTGTTCTGAGCACAGTTTAGTCGGGGCATTAGGGGACATTTCAAAAAGTGCCAACCTGCCCTTAAAAATTCCTCAGTCTCCTCTTACTACTTAGGCTGATTTCCAGCATGCTGATTGTTTAACCAAAATCACTCCGCCCAGCAGATGCCTGGAGAGGAGGCTTGTGTTGCCACATGCCCAGGCAGCATCGTCAGATACCACAGGTACCCCGTCTGCATTGGGTTTCCACAGTTTAGCAAGGGTATAGTGACCGTTAGAACACACTGGGCCCCCTTCCAATTCTTGCTCTGGGTGACCAGGGCTTAATGAACTTCCCTGTGCCTTTTCACCCCTGTCACTTCATCTGCAAGGAAGCCCTGTTTTATCCTATTTCAAGAGGTCCAGGTTCTCCTGACATTAAAGTCTTTAGAAGTGCACTGATTCTGTCATGTAGAAGTACTGGCTAAGCGGCTGGGATTAACTGCATTCTCTATGAGTGTCTTTATTTATTTATTTTAAAGAAAAGTTCTTCTGGCACTTACCCTTTACTTACTGAAACCATTGACATTACCTGGATGTTAGTGTCTGATCTTCAGATTGGCAATGTGAAAACTTGCTAAATGTGGACTCCAGCTGTACCCGTCATTGAAAACAACTTGAAGTTGCTTGCTTTAAAAGAAAAGCTTTTATAAAGAAATGGGCTTCAAAGGTGTTTCCTCTATGCCTGAGAAAACTGTTTTCTTAGTGACAACTGTTTGCTCACAACTGTTACAAATGGAATTGTAATTTGTGTTGATCCCAGTTTAGGGGGAAAAGCCTATATATCTTCATTTGAATAATAAGCCTATTATTATATATATATATATGATATATATATATCATATATATGTGTGTACATACTAATCTGACCTTCAAAATTTTTCTAGAAATACTGTTTTAAGGCATGTTCTGAATTATATCTGTTTAATTTTTATGTCCAGATGATGATAAGTATTTTAAATGTGTATACTTTTAAAGATTTATTTTATGTGTATGAGTACACTGTAGCTGTACAGATGGCCGTGAGCCATCGTGTATGGCTGCTGTTGAACTCTGCCCGCCCCACTCTCTCCGGCGTGATTCACTGCAGCTGTCTTTAGACGCACCAGAAGAGGGCGTCAGATCTCATTACGGGTGGTTGTGAGCCACCATGTGGTTGCTGGGATCCAAACTCAGGACCTTCGGAAGAGCAGTCAGCTGAGCCATCTCGCCAGCTAAATGTGTATATTTATTTCAAGAAAATAGGTGTTTTTCACTTAGGAAGACAGGATAGACTCATTGAGGAGAAGAAATACAAATTAATCCTGGCCTCTCTACCAGAATTTCATTCTTACAAATATGTAGCGGTGAATTTGTTAATCTGCTTTAGCTCCAGGTGGATTGCGTGTCCACTCGCCTGCTCTTATTTTGATATGTCTTGACTAGTGCAATGGACACTTCTAAACACTCACTCTACCCTCACCTTCCCACACCTACCCCTGTAGCTAACACATACTTCCCCTCTAGTAATTCTTGAGTTAACATCTTTTAAAAAATCTATATTTCATCTCTGCTACCCCAGACCCAATCAGGGGAATGGCCCCTAGAGCCACTTCCCTGGAATCTTACATGTTGGCAGGCCTTTAAGTCTATTTTACCTGCCCCCCTGTCATGACAATTCTCCTCTCCTTCCCCTCTCTCCCTCAGGCCCTTGTCTAAAAGTCCCGCCTCCATCTCCCTGCCAAGCCATTGGCTATTCAGCAATTCATTTTTACCAACTGAAGCCCACTGGGGGCAGGGACCCTTATCATCTGGAAGTTCAGCTCTTGGGAGCCAAATTAAGACAAACCATTATGTTAGAACCAATTCCCAACATAAATACATACATATGTGCATGTGTGTGTTTGTGTTTGCCCGTGTATGTGTGTGCATGCCTGTGTGTATGTGTGCGTGTGTGTATATGTATGATGTGCCTGTGGATATATGTGCTACACTGTTGGTGTGGCAGTTAGAAGACAACCTGATGGAGTCACTTTTCCTGCATCTGTCTTTATAGGGTGGCAGGGATCAATCTTAAGCTGCCAAGTTTGTGTAGCACATGAGCTGTCTGTCTTGCCCCAGGATTTAAAAACAAACAAACAGAACCATACCCTGCCTCATTTTAAAGATTCTTCCTCTTTATTAATAGTAGATATTCCAAGCAGAAGGATCTCAAGTTAGCCATCAGACACTCTGGCTGAAAGTGGGGCTGTTCAAAGCCTCTACCTTCCCATCCCCTTCCTCACTGATACTTCGGCCTGTTCAGGTCCGCACTTGCTGCATCCTGCACCTGTTGCTTTTGTGAGATGAAGACTGGAGGGCTCTGTGCCATGGCTCTGCTCCCCAACTCTGCGTGTCTCCAAGATAATGTTTCAGCTCTGTGCACCCACACCCACCCCTGTCTCCCATCTGGACTACAGGGTCTCCCACCTCCCAGGCAATGCAGTTGTGGGTGTTGAATGCCAGTCTCAGCTCTTTGTTTCTCTTCCTTTGCCTTTCTGGGGTGCCGATATTGGTCTGCCTCCCCTCCCTCCTTTAGAAAGGGGGAGCATATATAAGCTTTGATGGGGGGACACCTTCATGCAAAGGTTCCTCTTGCAAAAATGGCTCCTGCTAAGCTGTGGGGCTTTTGGGCCATACCTCGCTGCCTCCTGGTGGGATGTGCTAACATTTACTTCCATGACCAGTTGCTTAGAACATCAGAAGTCATCATGGACTGCCTTTTATCTTCTGTTGACTCTGTCTGCCTCCTCCTAGACTTGTGAAATGAAAGTGATTCTGGAGGTGGCCCTTAGTCTGTTCATTTCTGTGACCTTATATCTCCAAGGAGGTGATCAGATGTGGTAATTTAATTGTACTTTCTTTTCATTTTAAACTCGTAAGTCCCACCCTTTTGATTTTACACTTCTGCTGCCCTGCTACCACCTGTATCACCCCTACCCCCTGCTCCCAAATTAGAATGCTTTGAAATTGATTTGGTAATAACTATTTAGAATGTTTCAAATCTGGGTTAATAGTCATTTTGCTACATTGCCTGCAATTTAAAAATCATCGTTAATTATAGAAGCCTTTTAGAATCTCTTGGGTAAAGAAGGGAAGTTTCTCTTTACATTTATGACTTGGTAACATAGTAAATACGGGGAGAAATCCTTGGTGGTTCCAGCCAGCAGCATCTGCACTGATTGCAGTCACTCTGGGTGTTTGGGTTTTTTCAGGCTGTTCTGTTCGTACTGGCAAGCATGTATGGTACCTGCTGTGTGCCAGTTCAGTATTGGGACAAAATACAGAGTAAGGCACAGTATCTATTTTCAAAATTGTCTCCTTATGGGACTATGAAATCATTAGTCCTGACACTGGCTGAGTGGATGTCTCCCATGAAAGGTACTTGCTCTAGGTGCATAATAATACCAACCACTGTTTGCTGAGAGCCCTTTTCCAAGGAGTCTGGAGCTCTGGGGCATCGCTTGAGCGTGCCAAAAGCTCCATTGTGGATGCAGTCCATGAATAGATTTTCAGAGCATTACCAAAGCACCATGTAACTTGTAGAAAAAGTCACATCCAGGTCTTCAGACTTTTTCCAGAGACTTTCATTTACCACGCTAGGTCCAATTGTGGCAGTGTTCTCGTTGAGAGAGGCGGGTCCAGCCGTCTCCCTCCCACACGACCCTGCCTGCAGCCATTCCTTCAGGTATTTCCACAGTTGAAAGGCCTGATGAATGTACCTGAGAACAGCAACTGGGTCCCTGGCCTTGCTGCATGTTGTGGCAAAGCATACCTTGCGCAATG
>JADRCD010179273.1:0-16952 GCA_019843815.1 Montemys delectorum
GATGCCTCAGTCCCACTTGGGAGGGAGAAGAAATCAATCACAAGGGGGAGGGAGGGAGAGACCTAGGAGGGAAAGTGAACAGGGGTTTGGGAAGAAGAGGGGAACATGATCTGATATTCGTTGTTGGAAAATGACTGAAGCCCTGAGGATCAGCAGAAATAATGGAAAACTGAGAACCTTGAGAAGTAGGAAGTTGATACGACCCTCCAGAATATACCAGAGATCTGTGAGATGAAACACTCTCAGGACTCAAAAGGAGGGACCTTAGATGAAATGCCCTACAGTGTGGAGAGGGAACTTGTAGAGTTCACCTCCTGGAAAAAGGACAGGGCATCATGTGGAGGAGGGGGCATCTTTTTGGTTGGTGAAAGCAAGACAGCAGAATATAAGCCTGGGACTGTTATCAGTTGTGGAATCCTCCAGGATTCACCACTGGAAGATTTCTTACAGAATAGTTAGGGGATTTAGGACACTAAATTATGTACCCAGCAGCTGTGATATTTGTTGATTCTAAACTAAGATTATCTTGTGTTTTCTATTTTTGTTGATTGAACTGAGCTCCAGGGAAAGGTTACCACAGCAGACTGTGGGTTTTCAAGAGTGCACCCCAGCTAGATGTAGAAATTTGTGAGTGTTGAGCAGGTTTGTCAACATATGGCCACAGGGAGGACAGAGCTATTTTAGGAGTCTGGAGAGGTAGAGGAAGCTTTGGTGGGACAGGCTTTGGCAAAAGGGAAACACATGGTCCCAGTAACCTGGGAACAGGTAGGAACAGTAAGACTGGGAACAGAGACTGCTGGCCAGTGCCTAGCCAGCAATAGCATGGGTTGTTTTTATTTTAATATTACACACTACAAGAAGTTGCCCAAATCGTTAACACTAGTATCTAAAAGCTTTATGTCTAAAGACTTGGACAATTTGCATAGAGACATTCATACAAGAGTAGGTTGATTATCTGATGCATTTCCAGAAGTCAATTTACTTATCTACAGTGGAATCTGCTCAGGATTTCCCAAGTCAATATTTAGATATATACTGGAGATACCTTTGTTCAGGTATTGTTTAGGCAGCTGCCATTAGACATCATGAATGCAGCTTCACAGATATTTCTAAGAGAGATGTGAAGCACCCTGTGGTTACTACTGCAATCAAACCCTTGGTTACACTTCATTCATCTCTAGAGAAAGTAGCTAGGCCCCAGGGAAATAAAGGGTTCTTGTTCTAGTCTGTAACACTGTGTGGATGGGTAACTAGTAAGCTGCTGGCAGTAATAAGTGGCAGCATCTTCAGCCTCCATGTTGCTGATTGTGAGAGAGTAAGAGGTCCCAGACCCACTGCCCCTGAAGCGAGCTGGGACTCCAGAAGCCAGGTTGGAAGTCATATAAATCCAGAGTTTGGGGGAGGTTCCTGACTTCTGCTGGTACCAGTACATGTAACTTACACTAGAGCTGGCACTGCAGGTGATAGTGACCTTCTCCCCTGGAGATGCAGCCATGGTCATTGGAGACTGGGTGAGCACAACTTCTCCACTGCACACTATGACTATGGAAAAGCAACAGGGAGAGAAAGAGAGAGGGAGTTAGTAGACAGAGATACAAAAATAATTTCATACCATTCAATATTCAGAGTAAAGAAAGAGGTTTTTCGTTGTTTATGGAACATCCCCAGGGAAAAGAATCTTGGTTTCTCCTACCCATCTGTACCTGAGACACTGATTAGCAGGAAGCTGAAAATCTGCACATGAAAATCCATTGTGTTTTTAATCTTGGTCTCTGACTAATTATTGCTCTTCCTATAAGTACACCTCTTTAAAACAACTTGAGAAATTTGTGGTTTCTGAGAATGAACTATGCAAATAGCAAGATGTAGTCTTCGGAGTTCTCAGCTTATAAACTCATGTGATCTGTTAACAGAGGCAAACCTGGTTCATCCAGGACAATGTCTACTTATTTGTAGACACTACACACACAAGGAAGGAAATTTCTGTTTTTCTTTTCCTCTTTTGTGGTACATATTTTTGTCATAATGTATTATTCATGTATTTCTCTGAAGACCAGCTTGATTTGATTCATGGAACAAGGGATGTTCGATTGAGTAGTTTGAGGTATATTTTTCCTGTAATAAAGTTGGACCAAGGATGAATGTTTATAATGTTCTCAAAGAGCCTTATCTGCTTCCTGTCTTCCTTGAAGCTGCTTAGCAAATATCTTACTTACCTACTCCAGTCTATTCAGAATATCTTGTCCACAATGTACTCAGCCAGCATCCAAGTTGTGATCTAGAGCCTAGGTATGCTCAAAAATATTTCTGCAATCTTCAAGCACTGAAGCCATTCCTAGGAGAATAGAAAAATACACTCTAGCATTGAAATGGATGAAAGCACTGGTACTGATTTTAAAGCAACTAAATTAGTCAAGGACTATACCTCATGCTGGATTTAAGAAACTTAGGCTGGAAGTTCTTGAAGATATACTCATCTGAAACTCATCTGAGTAACTACCATCCTCAGTATGCACAGTGCTCTATTATCATTTAGTTCATGTCATATAATTATCTGCAAATATCAGAGCACACTTTTCAAAAAATCCATTTTAATTATTAAAGAATGACAGCTCCTAAATCTGAAAATTCATGTATAAGTTTCATCAAAGTTTTACATTACGTTACAGCAAATTTCAATAATGTTCCTATAACTTTGAAGTTAACATAACCATGAGGAAGCATGGGTATCTCTCTAGATTTTCCTTAAGAGTATCTTTCTCATTCTTTTCTTCAAAAGAAAACTCATTCCTTTGTCATCAACAATGAGGAAAAACAAGGACTCTGAATAGATACAGATATTGAGAGATACTGATCTATCAATTGTTAAATTAAAGTGAATTATAAAGTATGTTTTGTTTTTTCTGAGCACTCACTTCTAAATTAATGGCTACTTTTACTTCAAGGTAAACCAGGTCTCATCTTTGTTTGTGTTCAGCAGTTAGTTGTTAGTCATATCCTTGTTTCTTTAGAATGAAAGGATCGTCCATTATTGTTGAGAAAATAGTTTTTATGTTTTATCAGTAAGCATACTAGATCATCCTTGTTATTATATAATACAAATAAGCTAGCACCTTGGTCTATAAGCCTTGTTGTAGATAAAGAAAAGGATACCTCCATTATTCAAATTCGCAAATTTGTGTAGGATTCTAAAAAAAAAAAAAAAAAAACAAACAAACAAACAAAAAAAAACTAAAATATTTTTTCCCTGTTGAGATAGGAAGATATCTAATCTTTTTTTTTAAGATTTATTTATTCCATATTCATGAGTTTTTTATCTGCATGTATATATGTGAATAACATGTATGTTTGGTATCCAACGTAGTCAAAAGAGGGCTTCACTTATTCTGGTACTGGAGTTATGAATGGTGGTGTCATGTTAACATGGGCAACTGAACCCTGGTCTTCTGCAAGTAACAAACGTTCTTAACTTCTGAGAAATCTCTTCATGCCCCAGAAATATCCAATCTTACCTTCATACTAACTTGCTTTCTTCCAATAAGTCCTGGTACTATAAGAAGTACTAAGTGGAAATGGATCGTGCTGAACCAGGAAAGCCTCTTTCCACAAGCCAGAGTTCAGAGTTCTGGGAGAGGCATGGTCCCCTCTTCTGGAGGCAGCAGGCTTGTTTTTTCTTGAGACTAAATAGGATAATTCTTGGTATGGTCAGTGCCAAGACAATTGTCATTGAAGTGGGCAGACACTTGGAGATTTTGGATGTCAAGTGGATCAAGAGCTTGGGAACTTTTTGTTTTTGAAAGTTAAGCTGATTGTAGTTCTAAAGCTGGTGCTAGTGCTGCCCTCTACTGTTATAACTGCCAAAATGAAGACAGTATTAGATGTCTATTTTGGAGTATATAGGGAAAACTACATTCACAGTGATGAGTACCAAATAGTAGTGTGTTTAAGGAAAAAACAAACAAACAAGAATGAAAACAAATAATGCTTTTGACAATAAATGAATGGAGTGATCCTTTCCTTCCAGTGGTTATAGACATAATGAAAAATAGTGTTCATATAGTCATACACATTCACACATGAACCACAATTCATGTCATTATGAAATGAAGAAATATTAATGAGAAAATATTAAATAGAGCTATAAAAATGTTTAAAGTATATGAAAATTTGTGAGCACATTAAGTACGTATTCATAGATACTATCTACTTTGTTTTACAGTGCAATTACAAATTGCTAAAATAACATAAAAACTATTTATGACTTATGAAGTCATTTAATAGAAAGTCATAATATAATAGATTTCAGAATAGTCAACATAATTTTAGATCTTGTGATCATGTGGCTGCCTTTGAGTTATAGATTGTTCCTACAGCTCAGAATCAAGGGAGAGTAGTGATGTCACACACCATGGTATAGTAAATAGTCAGAACTTGCAATTTGAAATCAAGTTTTCATTGAAAATGCAATACTTGGAGGATGTTATGAATAAAAAATGTTGCTCAGCTGAACCACTGAATGTATTATCAGATTGAAAATGCAATACTTGGGGGTGTTATACATGAAAAATGTTGCTCAGCTGAACCACTGAATGTACTATCAGTAGGTTAAGAACCATGAAATCCTACAGAGGTCAGCAAGACACAGGTTGTTGTGAGATTGATATTGATGGATTTTATTGAAAATAACAAATGAGTTGTAGTAGCTTGCATAGCATGGTCATTCTGAAATATTTAAGGATGGATGAATGGATGAGTGAGTATTATTTGTTAAAATGTAAGGTCCTGTGGATCAACTAGTTAAGCCAGATACCATCATGGATTTAATTGGGACTCAATTCTATGAAATGGGATAAGGAAGAATAGAATCCTCCTGTATTTTATACTTATTTTCCACAGCCATCCAGGCACTGTATTGTCCCAAAAAGAAGAATAGAAACAAAATATCTCTATTGAATGCCTGTATCATTTCAACTCTAATTTAAAACAATCAGCCCTCCATGAGATTCCCCACCTAGCATAGCTGCTATTTTTTGGATTCTTAGAGGAGAGACAGATGACAGATTGTGAAAATGAGAATATGATGTACAATCAATGCAGATTTTTTCACATTTAAGTATGGATCTCTTATTATTGGTAATTTTTGTCAACTCTTTGATCTTGAATTAAATGTAAGAATTATGTAGACATTTTTAAATCATTTTTTGAAATTATTATATAACTGCATAATTTTGACTACTTCTTTATCTCCATTCAAACAAATCCATGTACACTCCTTGCTCTTTCTCATAGTCATGGTCTTCTGAGATAGAGTCCATTATAAAAAAGACAACTTATCAAAATGAAGGATTAAAGTATCATGTGGGAACCAGTTTCAAATGATCCAACTGCAACAAAATATCTACACCTGCAGCTCAGGTATCATTGCAGAGTAGGTAGAAATATTTAAGAACCAGAGAAACTGGAGATAAGCTCTAAGTTTTTGTCTCCTAGAAATGTCAGACAACTTTCATCCATGAATTCTAATGGCAGCTGTCTAAACAATACTTGAAGAAGTATAACTATAGCATACATGCAAACATTGGCGTGGGAAATCTTGAGGGGATTCCACCCTAGATAAAAAAAAATATGTGTAACTGTGGAATTTCTGAGAGTAGGAGAAATGGTTTTATATGAAGCAGACCCCCAAGATGGTTTTCTAATATCAAGTGGTCAGCAAAACTTGATTTTACTCTCAACTCTGTGTTTTCCACTTCTCTTTCTCTCAAAGGGTGCTAGGAATTGGGAATGAGGTTTTCTGAGTTTCTTCTGATGGAAGATGCCCTGGGGGTCCTAGAACTACTCATGCTGCTAACTATGTACCTTATACAATCAGTCTGTCTTCCAGGTAAATTTATCTGAATGTGGAGTCCTTCAATACAGTACTGGCTATTGCTTCTGGTCTTGGATTCCCAATAGAACTTAATGGTGACAAACTATTGATGAATAGAATACACATTTTAGACACAGGCCATGAAGAAGTCAATTCAGTATGGGGAAACTGGCTTATAATAAATGCTATGCATGGATAAACCATGCTTTCTCTGGTATAACAATACTTTATGAACCATGAAGTCTCCCTGGTAGTGAAATGATTATGTTCATGTAAGCATACAACTTTCCAGGTATCTGGTTTGTCTCTTGTTTATTTGGTTAGTGAAGCTTCTGTTTATATTAAACAGAAGTCAAT
Organism: Montemys delectorum; assembly: GCA_019843815.1. NCBI lineage: Eukaryota > Metazoa > Chordata > Mammalia > Rodentia > Muridae > Montemys > Montemys delectorum. The sequence goes on from JADRCD010179273.1 coordinate 6,227, forward strand.
GGGGAAATACATGACTAACCAGAAACTGAATGCTTAGGTTGAAATGGGACATCTAACTTATGTCTCTATCCCCATGTATCAGAAATTGTCACAGGATAGATGATGATCAAATATACAAGCCAGAAAATAGGAGAAGTGCTGTGAAATGCTGTCTTCTGGACATGATGGGGACACTCAAATAGCAATTAATTTCCAGAATTCAACCTATACTGAACAGTTAGTATTATGGTGATTGCTGGAGGGACAGAACTGTTAGTGTTAGATGATATCACAACTCATAGGATTAACATGCTCCAATAGATGGCCTCCCATCCATGCACATGTGGACAGATCTAACTAGAGCAAGTGCATAAAGAGAGAGGTGAGAAAATTTGGGAAGGTGATTGTGTTATAAGGATGTAAAAAGAATTAAAGGGATGAAATGCAGGTAGATATGATAATATTTTGTAGAATAGTTGTATGAAACTCAAAAATAAGGAAAAACTTTTAAAATGACTCTAAGTTATCAGTCTCCCCAAGTGAGACTCTTCATTGCTGTTACTACCAGAAAAAAGCCAACACAGCATATCTTATTATTTAATAAATCCTGTTATATCTTAATATATTTCTTCATTTTCTTTTTTGTCTTTTCTCAATTTTTATTACTTTATCTGTAGCAAAAGTTTCTCTGTCTTCCTCTTCTTTCTCATTTTCTCATTATTCCTTCAGTATACTTTTCACTCATTCTGTGTTTTTGTCTTTGATTTTACACCTCTTACTTTTCATTATTTTGTCTTTGAACTAGTATTCATCCCTCATATATGATCAAATATTCCCCTCTTCCTAAGCACTTGATATCTACACAGGAACAGATCCAATCCAACTGTAGAGTTATTTATGCTCCCAGAGTGAGCTGATGATGCTAATTACGATCAAACATAGAGGATAAGAAAGATTTTTAAGAATTAATTTCAACAATGAACCCATGAAAATCCACTGGAAATTGACAAATTTTAACTCCCTTTCATCATTAAGTATGTTTTACATAAATACTTTTTTAAATTAAAAACCAATTATTATTTCAATAAATGCAGTGACTGAACCTTACTTTCAATTTGGGTAATTGACCCAGATAGAGTAGAAGCCAAATCTCAAATGGATCACTTTAAAAGACATTAAGTATGCAGATTCCTAATTTTGATACTTATCTTGAGTTCCCTAAGTACAGAAACAATTATTCTGGTACAATACTACAGCCAGTCTCTACACAGTAGAACAATTAATTAAATAGTTTAAATGAAAATATAGATTAAAAATAATTTCTAAGAAATACTCTTACTCATGAATTAGTAGTAGTAGTGAGTTGACAATAACTAATATTTCTGGCACATCTTGGACTCTCATTAGACCATATTATAAACAGAACACATGAGAATTTAGTTAACAGGTAGCAATAAATAAATAAACAAGGAGCAACACCTCTTTTCTTGATATGTAACAGGATCCCAGACTTAGTAGACTCCCAGACATTAGCAGCACTGACTCTATAGGAGAAATGCCCTTTAGGTTGTAAATACTCAGCCTGAAGTGGAAAGACTGTATCAAATCCCTCTCCTCAGAGTTCAAGGAACCATGGCTAAGAGGTGACAGTAAGATGTAAGAGAGAGAAAAGACGGAGAACAACAGAAAAACAAGACTCTCTTAATTAACATGAGTAAAGCTCATATGAGGTCACAAAGAATGAAGAAACGTGTACGGGGCCTTCACAAATCTCTATCACATCCTCTGCATATTTATTATGCCTTCTACTTTCATGTATTTATGGGATTCCTAAAGTGTGAAAACAAATGGATCTATGACTCTTGTGTTTTTTCTTGAAGACTTTTCTTCTGTTCCATTGTCTTATCCAATTTAAATGTGGTAGTTTTATTGCATTGTATGTATTGTATTGTATTTATTCTGTTATGATATAAATAAATGAATAAAGAAGTTTTATTTCCAATTAAGTCTTCATATCAAGCCAGCTGTTCTGTCATTCTTAACTTTTATATAATATTAAATATTATGATCTACATATATATATTATACACACACATATATATGTATATATATATATATATATATATATATATATATATAGTTACAGGGGGTAGAGATATGGCACAGCAGGTAAGAGCACTTAATGTTCCTATATTGGACCCAGGTTAAATTTCCTTTCTTCACCACATGGTACCACGCTACCAGCTGTAAATCTAGGTCAAGGAGATCTATCACCTTCTACTCTCCTCCATAGATATCAAGCATACATGTGGCACACACATAAACATGTAGGCAAAATACCCATACTCATAAGATGAAAAATGAATTTTTCAAAATATTTTAATTATAATTTCTGTGACTATGTGTTTGTGCACAATTTTTTTGTGTGTAGGCCAGAGAACCACTGGACTATTATCCTAGTCTTTTATTTTTTCTAATAATTTCTTATATCAAAATGCTTCTTGTGACTACTGTACTCCATTTCTCTCTCTTTCTCTCTCTCTCTCTCTCTCTCTCTCTCTCTCTCTCTCTCTCTCTCTTTCTCTGTCTCTCTCTTACACACACACATACACACACATAACCCTTTTGTCTTTTCTAACTCCTTATACATTTCCTTAATGAAGGGTTTATGAATGAGGTTTATAAGGTAGCAGGTAAGGTTATAAAACCCATTAACACCTACTGGCAGGTACATTAAAAAAGTGAGGAAGACCTTAAATTCTGAGTAAAGGTACAGGGAGCAGGGAGCACCAGTACTAAACACTGGGCTAATGAAACAAGTCTTAGGACCTCATTCTGAAATAGTGCATCTTTGATGACAGCTGAGGTCAGGAAACCCTGCCTCAAAAATCAGACTGAGAAAGACTTAAGTCAGGACATGAAATGAATCCAAAATTTACAATCCTTACAAAATTACAAAACACTTTAACATAGAAGTTTTGCAAGTGAAATTAGCACTGCAGCCTGATGGTGGCACATGCCTTTAATCCCAGCACTGGGTGTTAGCATCCAAAGCCTGTAATGACTCATGGGCGGGTCTCAGAGACCTGTTGCCGAGCAACGGCCACGATATTCCCAGAATCCATTGGAATCTCCTCCAACCTTTACCTGGCTATACACATCAGCGATGATATAAATACGAGGAGCATTCCTTTTTTTTTTTCTCTCTCTCTCTCCCTTCTCTCTCTTTCCACGCTACTGCCCCCTCTCCTTCTCTTAATTAAACCTCTTACATGGAACTCTTTGGGCCTAGAGTGTGGTGCTTTCTGACGAGGTCGCTGCCGCAGTTCCCATCATTGGTTGCCCAACAGGGAATTTGACCATTCTCGTCAGCTTGCACTCTCCTAGCGGGGCGGGCAGAGGCTATGACCATGCAAATTGGACCAGCACCAGCCTGCAGTACGCAGTATGCTAGTTCTCGCGCGTGCCTGCGCACCTCCAAGCCTCTGGCCTCCGCAGTGCCCCGAGGGCCTCCGCTCCACTCTGCCTCCAGCTGCGGGCCTCTCCTGCATTCCACTGCACTCTGCCGAGAGCCGTGTGCCCCCTCCTTTGTGTGCCCCCAAACACGCCACTCTGCCAAACACTCCCCAGCACCAAGGTGCACGGGTCAACCCAGGTGAGTGCAACGTGAGTGCGTGGCACCTCAAAAGCTGCTGCTCTTCTGCCCCTGCTGCTGCCCCATGCTGCCTCTGCTGTGCCGGACATACGAATTCCAACCATGTGAGCCGTGTCCCGCCTGGTCTATCAGGTGGGGTTAGCCTCTGCTCAGGTCTCCACCTATCCATTCAGTTCCATGGGTTCCACTTACCAGTCCGTTATAATAATTCCCATACAAACACCGGCACATTAATTAATAGGATCAGTCAAGGGGAAAACCTCCAAGTTCTTGCTTCCCAGAGAGAGTCTGGCCAGCCTTCTCTGAGAACCATGAGAGTTGCAGCCTTCCTATTGACATATGCCTTAGGACATCTGCCATTGGTTGCCCTGTCCCTCCCTCAGAAAGCAGTCTCTCGCTCCCCAATTCCTTACGGGCTCTTGCAGCCGGAAAATACCCTTGGACCAAGGTAGATTGCTTTCCACAGCAGGCCGCTGAGTCTGCTGGGTAGCCACTAGAGGACTCTTGTGACCACCTGAGCCCCTAGCTTTGGCCATTAACTCTTTGGTGCTTGGATTGTTCTCAGGACGCTTGTAGGAATAACCAAGCACCTGCCAATGGTGTCAGAATGTCTTCGACCGTACCTAATCTCAAATCTCTAAAGTTAACGCCAGATTTAAAGGCATCAAAACTAATATATCTCTGCAATAAAATCTGGGTTAAATATCAACTAGATAGAAATTCAAAATGGCCACTTAATGGCACCCTAGATCTAGCTATTTTAAGGGATCTTAATACATACTGCCAGCGAACTGGTAAATGGAAGGAGGTTCCCTCTAATCCCTCCTCGTGCGAGCCTGCTATCTCTTTTTCTCCAGAACCCTCCCCTTCTTCTGTGCCATCTATGGGATGCTCCAAGTGCCCCACATTGGCAGCTACCTTCACTCCTCCTGTCACCTGCTCTAAGGCTACAACCAAACCTCCAAGTCTTTCCTCCCCAGAGACACCTGACCAAGCAACAATCCTACCTCTGAGGGGAGTTGCTGGAGCAAATGGCCTTGTCAGAGTACATGTTCCTTTCTCTCTTAGTGAACTTTCCCAAATAGAAAACAGGCTGAGATACTTCTAATCCTTCCAAGTTTATCAAAGAGTTCCAATACAGCTTAACTTTCCATGATGTTTATATAATCCTCACTAACAATTTACTTCCTAAGGAACACAGACAAGTCTGGAAAGAGGTAAGAAAACATGCAAATGAGATTCACCAAACAGACGGCACCTACCCAATTGGCTCTGAGACAGTGCCAGACCAGAATCCCCTGTGGAACTACAATTCTGCAGGTGGTATTTTAGCCAGGGACAGGTTCATTACATTTCTTCTGGCCAGTCTTAAAAAGGCGGCCTTAAAGCCAGTAAATTTTATAATGTCCTACCTCTTTTCCCAGAGCTACCCCGACATAAGAGTTAAACTTAAAAAACTGGACAGGAGACCCCTAACTCCACAGGGAGAAGTCTTAGCGCTGGGCTTCAAAGTGTGCCATAAGAGAGATGATAAGGTCCGAAAACAAAAATACCATATGCTGGCAAAGGCTGTCTGACCAGATCCAGCCACTACCCAGGGCTCATGGTCTCCTAAGACACAAAGGCCACTAGGTACCTGCTACAAGTGTGGTCAAAAAAGGTCATTGGGCAAAATCCTGCCCCAACTTCCGCAAGCCAAGAGGGCCATGCCCTAGGTGCCATCAAGAGGGACATTGGGCTGTTGACTGCTCCCATGTTACACAAAACAAGGGGACATCACTCCCAGATAACCTCCAACTGACCTCCTAGGCTTGGCTATGACAAACTGAGGGGACCTGAGCCCCCCTGACCTGACCACGGCCATCACTAGCAGGGAGCCCTGGGTAAATATTGTTATATGTGGGTGGTCCATTTCCTTCCTCTTGGACACTGGAGCCACTTACTCAGTCCTGACAGAGCTTGAGGGACCCACTTCTCCTTCTAATTCTCCTATTGTCGAGGTAAGAGGACAACCATACTTCCCTCTCCAGACCCTACCATTCAGTTACATTTTTAGGGATATAACTTTTACCCATTCCTGTTTTGGTAGTGCCAACATGTCCTGTCCCCTTATTGAGAAGGGATCTAGCGAGGCTAGGAGTTTCTATTTCCTTTACTCCTCACATTAACCTAAACCCAGGCTCGCCAACAGTTCCTCTGCTTTTTCTCATAGCCAGGCAACCTACTAACGCTACCATGTTATTTCCTTTACCAGCTTCTCAAGTAGACCCCCGAGTCTGGGACATCCAAAACCCCTCTGTTACTAAACACCATTCTCCTGGTATCATCCAATTACTGAACTCTACCAAGTATATAACCCAGCTCAATACTCTCTCTCTCTACAGCCTACTCCTGTGGACTTGAGCTTCTTAAAATCTATCACTGCTTCTTACAAAATCTGTCAAATGTCTGACCCCAACTCAAAGTATCCTTTTCCTACCCATCAGACTAGAGGTTCCCTTCCTAGAACTAACTGGCAACTTGACTTTACCCACATGCCCACTGTCAGGCGGGCCAAGTACCTCCTGGTCTTGGTGGACACCTTCTCAAGGTGGGTAGAGGCATTTCCCACAAATAATAAAAGGACTCAGACAGTCTCTGATCTCCTCCTCCAGGAGATCATCCCCCGGTTTGGTGTCCCAGCCTCTCTCCAGTCAGACAATGGTCCTAAATTTACTTTCCAAGTCTCTCAAATCCTATCTAAGGCTCTAGATATCCCCTGGCACTTTCACATTCCTTACCACCCTCAATCTTCTGGTAAGGTAGAAAAAAAACTAATCACTCTTTAAAATCTACTCTCGTTAAGCTGACACAGGAACTTCACCTTGATTGGGTAAAACTCCTACCCTTGGCTCTTTTCAGGTTATGACCTCTCCCAAAGTGACCTCTCCTCATCTCTCCCTTTAAACTCATGTATAAATGTCCAGTTCTAACCCCTGGTCTCTCATCTAAATGTTCTCCCCTCCCAGACCATCTACTTACCCCATTACTTTGCCAACTCCATTCTCTCCTATAAAACTTTACTGACCACCATCTACCTCGGCCATGCACTGTCTCCTGTCCACTACCTATCAACATTAGAGACCAAGTCCTTCTATCCCCTCCAGGTCATCGGCCTTCATCTCTTTCTCTCTCAAGTGGCAGGGCCCTTTTAAAGTAATTCTTGTGACCCCTACAGCTGCTAAACCCAAGGGACTCCCTCATTGGGTCCATCTGTCTCACCTCAAACCTTTCATTCTTCCACCTAAAAATTACTCTTCTTCATACACATCAATCTTAACAGGACCGTGCTCTATTAAGCTCCAGGGGACAAGGAGGCCGTCTACCTTATCCCCAATCCCAGAGAATGAGACTCTACTCCGGCAGCCGAGCTCAACCTCACTGGATTAAACATGGTTTCTCATCCTCCCCCTGCTGTTCATTTCTCTCCAGGGTAGCCCTTATATCTGGAGATTCAAGGTTCAAGAACCCCCCCACACACACATGGATAACAAACAGTCTTTCCAAATAGGGTCAGGAAACTGCTCCATAGACGGATGTCAAAAACCAATCCAAATTGCCATCATCTCAGTATCTATAATCCCATTTAAATATTATGATCTCTATACTTACTTTCTCTTTGACCAAACAGAAGATTACTGTAGAAAATGGCCTGACGAATATGGGGACTGCCCATATTGGTCTTGTCAAATACATATGCTAGGATCACGGATCAATCATTCCTTCTATCAGCATCACAAGACACTCTTTTCCACATCCAAGACCCGTGGGATTCCAGGTGGGAGACAGGAGTCGTCGGTAAGCTCTACCATAAAAATCAGCCCGGGGGCCCAGTAAGTACCATCCATATTCAAAGAAAATATGTCTCAATTGTCGGCACTCAGGCATATCATCTCTTACCTGCTAGCTGGCCAGGAGTTTACACATTAGTGCTTCTTTTCCCTAAACTGGGAATAATCCAGAAAAATGAGCCCCTGCCAATCCCAGTTACAGATATGATAGCTGCTTAACATAAGAGGACAGTTCAAGTTGTGCCACTCCTGGTCGCTACAGGAATCGCCATAGGTATTGATACTGGAGCTACAGGGATAACAACATCCATAATCCAATATAATACATTCAATTCCCAGTTCCAAAGTAATTTTCAAAAATGTCTAAAAATGTGCTTACTATCCAAAAACAGACTAATTCTTTGGCAGCCATGGTGCTTCAGAACAGACGAAGACTAGATATCCTGACAGCTAAAGAAAGTGGTCTTTGCCTATTCCTCCAAAAAAAAAAATACTGCTTCCATGTCAACCAATCCGGGATAGTACAAAATAAAATCCAGGAGCTACAGTCAGACATAAAAAATTTCAAAGACCGTGAGATCCTCAGTTCTGAGGTTTTCGAAAACCCCATATGGGAATAGATACTCCCGTTCCTAACTCCTCTCCTAGTCATTTTCCTAGTGTTATTATTTACTCCCTACCTTATTAATCTTGTTTCTACATTTCTTCAATGACAAATGCAAAAAATTTCTAACCAAACTATCAATCAGCTTCTATTACAGTATTACCAGCCGCTGTCCACAGACGAGCCACTGTCCATAAAGAGACCTGATGCAAACATTTACCAAGTGGATCCCGATGGTGAAAGCCAGCTACCCCCATTGACAATGCCCCTATACAGCAGGAAGTAGCTTAATAGACACGATGCCCTCGTCCCCTTTTCACCATCGGCTTCCCCTTCTCTTTTTCTTTCCTTCTTTTTATAATATCAAAAAGGGAGGTATGTTAGCATCCAAAGCCTGTAGTGACTCATGGGTGGGTCTCAGAGACCTGTTGCTGAGCAACAGCTGCCATATTCCCAGAATCCATTGGAATCGCCTCCAACCTCTACCTGGCTATACATGTCAGCAATGATATAAATACGAGGAGCATTCCTTTCTCTCTCTCTCTCTCTCTCTCTCTCTCTCTCTCTCTCTCTCTCTCTCTCTTCTCTCTATTTCTGTGCTACTGCCCCCTCTCCTTCTCTTAATTAAACCTCTTACATGGAATTCTTTGGGCCTAGTGTGTTGTGCTTTCTGACGAGGTCGCCACCACTGTTCCCATCACTGGGGAGGCAGAGGCAGGCAGATTTCTGAGTTTGAGGTCAGCCTGGTCTACAGAGAGAGTTCCAGGACAGTCAGGGCTACACAGAGAAACCTTGTCTTGAAAAAAAATTGAAAAATTTTGAAAATGGTTGACATCTTTTAAAATATTTGTACTCTTATAAACTAACTAGCACAATGGATATATTCAATTAGAATCATCTTAAATGTATTCTCATGTATCATGTGTAATGCATCACTTTAAAACATCCTGAGAAATTCTGTCACAACTGTGCTGCAGGTACTAAAGGCGAAGAGAGGAACTAAGGGTCAGAGGAGATTATATGGGTCACTGAACACTAAGTGTACAGTAACTTTCACAGCCTGTCTTATCTGAGAAATAACATTAGAGAGTGGAAGCAAGAGGGGCATGTGGGGATTCTGTTGCATTCTTTGGTAGTTTATGCCGTGGCTTATTTCATTGTGGTAGGGGTATGAAAATACTGTTGACAGTAATAAGTAGCAACATCTTCAGGCTGCAAATTGCTAATGGTGAGAGTAAAATCTTTCCCAAATCCACTATCACTGAACCATGAAGGCTAATCAGTCATTAATATCCTCATCTGACCTGCAAATGTAGAAATGTAAAAAAAAAATGGAGATACCCCATAAAAATAGCAGAAAGCAAAGAAGTCCACTTATCTTTAAGATAAAGGGGTTTTTAGAAGAGTTTACTAAGCAAACACCCATCCTCAAGGAATGCAAGTTTCAAGGAGACATCCCCTGGGAGAGCAGATCTCCCTCACCCCACTTGCGTGTCACAGGGGTCTTATCCTAACCGGGAGTAGAAAGGTCAATAAAAACTAAAGATAATGTGTAACCATCCCGTGTTGTAAAATGCAATTAGCCCATATTCTAAGCTGTATAAAAACCTTGAGGCTTTGTTTCCTCTGGGTCGCTCTGTCCCCCATTACAGTGACCCTGGTATACAAGTTTCAATTAATAAATTAACCTCATGCTTTTGCAGCGGTCTCCTTCCTGATTCTTCGAGAGTGGGGGTACCCACTCCATTTATAACACAAGTAATCGTGACTCTGTCTTTAACAGATGCAGACAAGGAGGATGGAGATTGTGTTATCTGGATGTCACATATCAGGCCTGTGTTTGGAAAAATACGAACAATATATATGGTTAATCACGATACAAAGGACCTCTCTGAATTTCCAGTTAGCACTGATTACAAAGGGTCAATGCCAGGGGCCAGCCCCAGTGTGGGGTGTTTCTTCTTTCTTGTTGGTTCTTCTTGAGGCAGCCGAGGTGGAAGAATGTATGTTATTGTAGCTGACCTGCCTTCTGTGATCCTCTGAGTGTATAGATTGCAGTTTATTGCACTTAGGACCTCATCCTAAAACAGCAGGAGATTAAGTAAAGGATCTCTTGCTAGAGCTTTTCCCTATTGTCCAAATGCTTCTTGCTTGGTGGGCTAGGGGGAAATTTGGAGCAATAAACTTATATTAAACCAGGAGAAGAGAATAATAACACTCTCAGAAGAAAAAACTTTTACATAAGTGCGTATGTATAATTTCACATAAATTCATTTAAAGATTCATTCATGCTCATTTTTGTTAATTTATATATTTCCATTCATACCCAGTTAGGCCCAGCATGCATGTATTCTTACAATTACATACTTACTCATACACATGAATACATTCTCACAATTACATATGTATACACACATCCATACTTACATATGTATATGGACCAATCACTGGTGCAGAAAGAAGTCATTCATTCTGGATGAAAAATGGAGCTCCAATCTTTGTTACATAGAGAAAGAAAAGGGTTCTACCCTTTTAATGTAAATGAATTAAACCTATGTTTGTAAGATAAATGCTTTGTTTCTTTTAATAAGACTAAGCCTGCCTTGTCCTTACAATAGGACCTGTTCTGTCCCACCGTAAAGAGAAGCCTGCCTGCTC